>JARGXW010000483.1:0-107189 GCA_029204085.1 Mycena sp. CBHHK59/15 | reverse complement strand
AATCAGTAATGGGCCAGTGTTCGGATCATTTAAAGATCAAAAAAGGGATAGGACTCGTACTGCCATGTGAAGCATTGGCCTCAAGACCAAGTTATATAAGCCACTTGCGCGGACATTTTCGGTAGACAGTAGCACAAACAATTCTGTTTGTGAACTATCTCTCCCTCCTCAACGACTGTGCGCATATAACCAGCAGCGAGCGCTGCGTCCCAATGCTTCGGCATATTTAGGGGATAGCGCGGGAGGCCTGGTAGGCTCGAGCAGTCGGTGCATCGTCGATGGAGGGTGCGTTACGGTCGCACACTCCCTTTACTGACTGTAATCACTACGGCCTCGCGATCATGTGCAAACTGCGGAGAGCGCA
This sequence comes from Mycena sp. CBHHK59/15, assembly GCA_029204085.1. Lineage (NCBI taxonomy): Eukaryota > Fungi > Basidiomycota > Agaricomycetes > Agaricales > Mycenaceae > Mycena > Mycena sp. CBHHK59/15. Next base: position 106,825 of record JARGXW010000483.1, on the reverse strand, counting down.
CCCCTGGCCCGTCTGTGGAGCTCCCGCGCGTGTCTGCTTCAAATCCCTCGCAACCGCCGCAACCCCAGCACCATTCATCATATGCGCTTCCGAAACCACTTAGTGTGCTCAAGGCCAACAATTCATCCCTGACCGCAGTAGGAGCACCTCGCGCCATATAGCTTCCAGCACGTTCGGCTGGATGAGGGTCTGTCGTGGGATGGATACGAGCTGCGAGCTGGCTCTCTATTGGGGCCTCCTCGGGCGCGTCGAGCGCTAGATTCGACCCTTCCTCTCCTGATACAAATCGACCCGTGCCACACGGCGCGCGGCGCGCCGTGTCCGCGGCCAACATGGTCGTGTTCGGCGGCACATGACTGGCGACTGAGCCGCGGTAAAATGAGCACAAGCGGAGAGCAGGGTTCAAAAAAGCGGAGGTTTGCGGGAGGATAGACATACGTACATAGCAGTAGAGTAAATGTACTCAAAGTATTGTCAGACTAATCTGAACTTGTGAATCTAATATGATTCAAACCTTTATTCCTAGAAAGCATGTATGTAACTTGGTAGTACGAAGCGCAAATCTGACCACGCAAGCGGACTGTTCGAGTTGACAGTGTTGCATCTCGCTGGCACTCTCCAGACTGGACTGATTTTGGCGACAGTGTCGCAACTCAGCGCAGCCCAATTGGCGAGTCTGAGAGGCAGTCTGTCGCAGGTGGGTGATCCCCATAATCTGGGGGGGCAGGCGGGACGTCTACTCCTCGGTGTTAATGGATACTCCAATTCATACCGCCAAGTGTTCGGGTGGAAAATCTTGGAACGCACCACCGCTCAAAGGCCAATTTTCCGCCGTGGTATCGTTTGTGGACCGGTGTTTCCCGAGTTGACACCGGCTGCCGTAATCCCACGCGCTTGCACTGGCAGTTGTTAACTATTGAAGTCTATGTACATCCATGCGCACCTCCACGGACACACAAGAATTATAAATGATTTGCTGTCCGGAGATTCGCCGATTACTTTCTACGTCGATTTCCGCCCTGACTGACCCGAATCCGGTATTTCCGATTCGTTCGACGTCAATTTTTGGTCGGGAACTGGCCTTCTATCAAATTGATGTCAGTACCCAGAGTCCATATGCGCACTACAAATGTCACTGCGTTCCCTAGCCTTGTAGGCAGAGGGTTTGCCTACGGGGGTAGACCAATGCAGGCATACATGTATGCTACACCATGTCGGCAGGGTCTGCCTACAAGCTGTGGAACGCAGTGTGTTACGTCCAGCTTGCTTCCGGTCGATTGTGGAGGTTTTATGAACGGACCGACGATCATATAAGGCGCTTCAATTTCAAGTTCGTCGATTCAGGGCATACTTGCTTGGCATTCACGCCGATTCGGCCGACTCGGGTCTTCGCACTCTGGAAGGATTATTTTATTTTCGAGAACGGCTCGGCAATCTAGCGGTCGACTTAGGGATAGCTTGAGATGGCGTATGGAAGACCGATGGTGTAACTTGCTGTAAGCGGACAACCCTGCGCCACGCTTCCAAACGTGTAGTCTGAGTTACCTGATTTGCAAAGAGGCAAAGATGAGCTCACCAACCGGACTTCCATTGGGATGCCTACAGATGAGCCGCGGACCTGCAGAGATGCGACCAACCGACCGAACGAGATGCGTCCTCGTACCTCAAGCCGTTCTGGTCCTCGGGGCTCTAACCGGTTTTTATGCCGGGTGTTAGTTGGGGGGTGATCGACGTCCCATCAGGTCACCGCTACACGCTGGGATAGGTCGTTTATATGACGGGGAGGTGCGTACATACCAGGCACACCCCGGTGTGATGGAGGAGTTTAGGCGATTTGGAGTCATCATGGTCGGACCTATTCAGGAACGGTCCTAATGCCTCGGGTATGAAGTGTGGGCTGCCACGCATTCCTTCTAGAGATTGGCACGGCACGCCCCCGCTCAACCGCATACGTAGTCCGCTAGGTAGCGCAGCTGATCGACGGTGTGGTAATCAGTCTGAGTTTTGCAGCGTTAGACTCAATATTAACATTACCCTCATGCCTCGCAGTGTCGGATTTGGTTGCCGGAGGTCGCGGAGCGTGCGCTGACATTGGCTTTGAAATTGAAAGGCAAGATTTTGGGGAGCGGGTGAGGAGTCCGCGGAGCCCACAGTATCGGGGGGGGGGGCGAAAGGCCACGGCAGGGGGTTAGGGTGTTGATTTCGTTGTCTCTTTACCGTGGTGTTCGGGTGGGTGGGGTTCTTTTGGAAACGATAGCTCACAAGTTATGCGAGATGAATGGCAGATAAAACTCGGGGAGCTAGACTTGAGCTCGGGCTCACTGGCATGGGAATAAGTGACTAAACCTAGCATGATCAGAGAAGCGCCCGGGTATGCTAAGCTTGGATTGGATACTAGCAGCAAGACGCGGAGTGGACGGCGGATTTGCTGGGAGTAGCTAGGCAGTTACACGCTGATCCAAGGAGAACTAGTAAGATCTAATCGATCAAGGCATTCCTGCCAGCTGGCTAGTGCGATTCGCGAATCGGGGGATTTAACTTCATCCAAAATCCGGTGGACCATGGGAAGATGCAAGTATTAGTCTGCGGAAGACTTAGAGCGGTAGAGTGACGGAACACTTGTTTCCGCCGATCTGGGCAAGTTATGTACTAGTACCCCGACGGTGAACGCTAAGAGAGAAAATCGTGGAATATGCGATGCTTGTGCATGATTGGCGTCAGCGTCAGAACCAAACCAACGTTTCTTTCTCCGCTTCCGTCACAACTCACGAAGCCTCCAAGCCTCATTTCAGTATCCACCGCGTCGCTCGGACTGTCGGCATTTTACGGACTCGCCGGCGGCTCGTGTATACTGTGCGACCCTGACAGCTTCTCCAAATTGTCGCGGGCCCCGGGGCTTCGCTCATCTTTTCCCATCCAGGCCAAGCAAGTGCGAAGGCCATCTCGGCGACACGTCACCCGGCGAGCATGAAAGACGCCGCGCCCTCAGCTCGTTCCGCTGCGTAATCCGGCGTTTGCCACTGTGTTGCGGAGTGGGTCTGATTGTTGCTGACTAGTCTACGGTGGTTTATGCGTGGTTTACGCCCCTGGATGTTCACTTCATCGTTCTCCAATTACTTGCGTGCTATATCTGGGCCTAAGATTAACGCCACCATCACTTGTGTCAACATCCGGGGCTCTATGTCAGTGTGCGCCGATACAGCTCTCTGATGCCGATACCGCGGATCCTATTCAAAATTCTAACTTCGTTCACCGATATCTACATCACCGCCCAATTCGAAAGTCTCCATGTACATTGACAGAGATTGACAGTACTCCGCGGTCCTGAACAACTTTAACACGATCTGATGCGCCTGGTGCCTCTGCCGCTGCCCCGGCACCCGATGCGTGGTATGTATCTTCATTCATCGACATGGTAACCGCTGTTCCCCGTCATCCACAATCGGATATTTCGCGAACGCGATCGCTCACTTTAAATCAGCTAACGTTACAATTAAATTCACTGCAGATGTCTGTCTGCTGCCCCGTACGAGCGTCCAGGCTTGGTAATAAAAGGCTATAAGATATCTATCTCACGATCTCACAAGAAACTTTCCTAAATAGCAGCCGCCGATCGGCAGAGACTTTGTCCCAAGTCTCCAAGATATACAATTGTCTATCAGGGCCCGACGCCACATTGCAGTGCACTCAAGGGTTGAACGTTGAACAGAACTCAGCGAATCTCCACAGCGGCCGCTGTTCCCATATATCTTCCAGCGCGTGTCCACCTCTGCACAGCATCTGGCATCAATGAGACACGCATGCTGCTTACGCACGCCAATCCTCCACCGCGGCTCGACCCGAACTTCCACAACACGGCAGTCCACCGAGAGTGGATCTTGCATCACTCTGCTGCGGAGGCGTCGTATTGCAACACTGCCTCAGCCCCAATCCAATACATATCTATCTAATCTGGAGGTCCCTTCGAACCGCGCTGGTAGCAATATTGCGGGCCGCTCCGAGTCCGACTGTCATCGCGCTTACGCGCGCCAATCCTCCAGTCCGTCACGCGGTTCCGCGACTTGAACAAGGGACGGCGAGCTGGCTGGACAACCCTTGTTCTGCATTCGTGCGCGCATCTGCCGCACGCCCGGACGCCCCCGCTGCGGCGGGCGTGGAGGACGCGTGGCCTCCCGGTTTGTCGCATCGCCGGTGCTGACCAAGGGTCTCAATCCCTCAACAATTCATCGTTGATGATGATAATCTGATCCCGCGCTCGGCGGCTTTCACTGGCGACTGCGACGGCGTCAGTTAGTAGCCGGATAAACGTAAATGACTATTATGGGGTTGGTCTCGGCGAGGTGCGGGAGTTCAGTAAGGAGTCGGAGGGATCCCACCGTACCGTATACGCGTAAAGATCACGGTATCTTACGGGTGTGAATTTCTTGCCATACGGGACGGTATACGGTACGGGTCTCTACACCGTAAAGCCGTATTTTTTACGGTATACGGGCGTCGAGAACAGCGGTCGAATAAAGGTGTGTGAGCGCAAATAGTGTAAATTCACTCTATTCTTACCTCCTCGTGCTCATCCTGACCCACCAAATTCACCCAGGCGCCCAGGCGGCGGTGTTTCTCACAAGCCGTACCGTACCCGTAACCGTACGAGGCGTCCCAGAGGGCCATACGATACGGTTACGGGTTACCGTAAAACCGTAACTGTATGCCGTATTGTACGGTTACGGTGGGGATCCCTAGTACTAAGGACCCGTGAAAGGGTTTGTTTCCGAATGTACAACAGCGATCGGGGTGCACTTGGAGTTGGGTGGGGAAGAGGAGCAGCAGACGTAGTGCACGGTGCACAATGTCCCATTGCGTCGAGACAACCTGACCAGTAGACGGGGTTCGACTCCCACGTCCGCTTGGAGGCAGGCATCTTTTTCGATGGTTATGAGGGCCTACCGTACGCGTCCTGTTCATTGGGGGCTTAATAGGCAGAAGGAAGCGGACGTGGTGCACGGCGCACAACTATCTTCAATGTGAAAGACGAAACCGTGTGTGTGGAGCTGTAGACAGGGCTCAACTCCCCGCGTCTGCCTAGCCACTCCCGGCAATGTTTTTCTCCCATCATGGGAGTCCACCATCCTGCTGCATCAACTTGTCCCTATCAGTGGAAAGATTGAGCAGCACATGGGGTTCGACTCCCCGCTTCCGCGTACGTCGTCGGCCAAAGGACCTTGTTCTTTTTATTTTTGCATTCGTTGGAAGCGATCCTGAGACCTGCGTCCGATTTTTTCTCATGTTCGTGTCACCACCCCATGGATAATCCAACGCGACACCGCTCGCGCGGGATTGTGGCACCAGCGTTCCAACCCGGGTGAGTAGGGCGATGGGCTCTCGGCCTAGAATCGTGCGGGCGGGCACTGGACCCAGGTGGTGCGGTCACTGGTGTTGTAAGCCGTGCGCCAACGGGACTCAGTTCCTCCCATCTCTAAGAGACGAAAACTCGAATTATGGTTTGGTGCCACGGTTTTGATTCAACAAAAGATACATGCCACAAACCACAGATGTCCTGTCCCCAGCCTGAGATTGAACGCGGACTTGAGGATTCGCAATCAACAGGTGAGGGTGTGCACCATGCGCCAACAGGACACCGGCTATTCCCTCCTCAAATCCACCTCGCTCAACATCCTATTGAATGGGAAAACAGGCCAGGAAAAAAAATAAGCGGGAGCACTCTGTCCTGGCCCCGAATCGAACGGGGTCTCTCCTCATCAGTCTATCTGATGTGGCTCATTGTGCAAGGATGTGCACCATGCACCACCAGGACTCTGTCAACCCTTTGCTGCAGCCTGATCTGACCAACCAATATGCACTTTTGGAGATTAAAAAAATCGTGCATATTTGCTGCATGTCCTGGCCCCGAATCGAACGGGGTCCTTCCTCATAATCACTTCCAAAATTGCGGTTTATAGGGTGAGGACGTGCACCATACACCATCAGGACTCTGTCGCCCCTTTGCTACACCCTGATCTGACCAACCAATATGCACTTTTGGAGATTAAAAAAATGGTGCATATTTGCTGCATGTCCTGGCCCCGAATCGAACGGGGTCCCTCCTCATCAGTCTATCTGATGTGGCTTATTGTGCAAGGATGTGCGCCGTGCACCACCAGGACTCTGTCACCCCTTTGCTGCAGCCTGATCTGACCAGTTAATTTTTCGACTTGGAGTTTAAAAAAATGGAGCCTGCCCCGGCCCCGAATCGAACGGGTCCTTCCTCATAATCACTCCTGTAATCGCTGTTGATAGGGCGAGGATGTGCACCGTGCACCACCAGGACTCTCCCTCGCCTATCCACCTACTGGTCGGCTCGCATAATCGACTGATAACACAGCCAGCGTGAGAAATGCAAGAGAAAGGTTCAAAAAATGGATGGCCCCGAGCCGGACGCTCACAAGGTTGAACATTTCCCACTTAATCGGCGAGGACGTGCGCCATGCACCACCAGGACGCTCTCCCTCTCCATCGACCTATTTGACTGATGCATGCCGGGAAAGGGCAAAATTGAAATTCACCAAAAATATATACCAAAGATGGCCTGGCCCCGAATCGAACAGGGTCCTTCCTCGTAACCACCCACCGTCCCGTCCACCTCGTCCTACGCCCCCGCGCGCGACGACTCGTGGTCGGGGTCCGGCTCGGGCTCGGGCGAGGAGGACGACGCGGACGCGGGCGAGGACGAGGACGCGGACGAGAGCGGCAAGAAGCACGTGTGCCCGACGTGCGCGAAGCGCTTCAACCGCCCGAGCTCGCTGCATACACGTGAACACGCACACCGGCGCCACGCGTGCGTCCCCTCCCCTCCCCTCTGTCGCGCCCTTTGGATGCTGATGCGCGCCGAGCAGCGTTCCGGTGCCCGCACCCCGCGTGCGGCCGCGCGTTCAACGTCAACTCGAACATGCGCCGCCACTTCCGCAACCACGCGAGCCCCGCGTTCGCCGGCGCGCCCGCCTCGCCGATATCGCCTTCCTCATACTCGCCCACCTCGCCCGCCTCGCCGGCCGCCGCGTTCCCACCCCGCGCGTTCGCCCCGCCCAGCCCGCAGCGCAGCAGACCGTACGCCCCCTCTAACTCCCCCACGCCGTCCCCCACCTCGCCGCTCGCTCTGTCGCCCGCGTGCTTCCCCCCCAGCGCGCACGGGTACTCGGAGAGCGACGTGCGCTCCGAGCGGCGGCGGTAGCCGCGCGCGCGCCGTCCTCCGTTCCTCGCTTGATGTTTGGTTTGGGGGTTCGCGCATCTCCACGAGCCCCGTAGATTTCCCTTCTGTCTGTCTGTATCCGCTCACCGCTCGCTGTTCTGTTGTATCCCATACCAAGTGCTACATATATCCTCTATCCTCTACGTGCGTGCGTATCCACCCACCCGCCGTTCTACATATCGCGTACCCGTACCCGTGCTATAAATCCACACTACATCATCGGGCCCGCCGGTCCTGCGCATGCATCCCACGCATGTGCAGATATCGCCTTCGCCCGCAGACAGGCACGATGAGTTGAGTTGGGTTGAGTTGAGCTGCGCACGCACTTCGGGTGATTCGCTCCCCCGAGATCGCCTTGCAAGAAGATCATGGCCTGGGCCACCGCCCCGGCATCTGAACTTGCGTGCGCGTACCTGGGATACCCGCCGCGCGGCGTCAGAGGACATCACGCGCACTTCGGCGTCGAGCTGAAATTAAGGAACCCAAAAACGGCGCGTCGGGTGAGGGAAACGCTCGCTCTGGACATCTGGACACCCAAACTGTTGTTGGAGGCCCAGACGACCCCCCCATCTCCCATCTCCCATAATTTCGCGCCGTCCACCTTTACGTTCGCAACCCCAAATTCGAAACGGGGGGGGAATCACCAGACGTACAGGCGGTCGAACCCGGGCACCCTGGCCACTGCTGGTACGGCCGTGTTTTTAATTCCCCCGGAGTCATAAACCCGGTGTTTATAAACCAGCAGCCTCAGAGCGCCTATATCCCCGTAGCCTTCCTTCCGTGCTGCGGCTTTCCTGCATCGACAACACCTAGTTTGCCAGCATCAGCTCACTCGCAGGGTCGTCTGCGCGCAGAGCCCCTGAAAATGATAGCCTCTCCCAGAGGGTAGGCGTTTAAGCAGGTGCAATGGGTGTTTGGATTGCTCGCTGCGGTACTGTAGGCGGGCCCGAACCAGGCAGCATCGTCGGTGGCGCGCAAATTTGGTGCTGGGATTGCCGGGTCATTTCGTTTTGCGCAAACCATTTAAAAGCCGGTATGCATACCAGGATAAAAGCGGCCCAGATGCATAGGTTGGTCCTTCATATTGAAGGCAGTTGTGCACGTCCGCTTTCTCCCCATCTGTCCTTTAATTTAATCTCAACGGACACAGAGAAAAGGCATTGATGGCACAAGGAACACACGCCCTGCCTCTCACGATATGCTGGCCCTGCGCCCGCTTCTCGCCGTTCGGCCGCGATCCGAAAATCGAAACGGGAGGGAAAAAACCATACCCGTCGTATAAGCGGACGCGGGGAGTCGAACCCCGGACTGAATGGTTCAATTTCGGATACTTAGTGAAGGCAGTTGTGCGCCGTGCACCACGTCCGCTTCCTCCTGCCCATTGAGTTCTTGAAAAGAGGAGGCGGGTTGGCTCCCACGATGCAAAAAAAAAGCTTTCTTCAAACGAGCCAGGCGGACGCGGGGAGTCGAACCCCATCTACTGCTCAATGCTTCCTTGAAAATGGGACTATTCTATGCAGCAGTGCGCCGTGCACCACGTCTGCTTTCCTTTACCCTATCCTTTCTACCCTCACCAGAGAAAATCGTGCCAATTGCTACTCAGACTACGGGACAGTCTGGAGAACCCCCTGTCTCTCATGAATTTCTTGTCATGACCCCGTTCGACTTGGGGCCAGGGCATATCTAAACTATGCTCTGTGTTGTTTCTCCTTTTCTGAGGTTGCATCAGTTGATGATGTGTAGTTAGGTCGTAGCCTCTCATAGACAGATGCTACAACTTGATGCGTACCTCGCATGTTGTAGTTAGGTCGGTGGTTGGGGGAAAGTCCTGGTGGTGCACGGTGTACGTCCTCGTCAGCTATTCGATGCGCGTGATGGAAGTCCAGAGGAAGGACCCCGTTCGATTCGGGGCCAGGATACTCGGCTTCTTTTCCTCGAGTTTTTCCTTGCATGCCCGTGCGACGATAGGAGGTCGAGCAAGGGTGAGGGGCGTCTTCCAGAAAGAAAAAAGTCGTTCAGTCCCATACCCCAATGCAGGGTGCCGAACCTCCTAAGTGCTGTGTTTAGCTTTTAGCCGCAGTACCACATCCGCGGATTCATCTCCATCCGTCTCTTGCCAACCCAGTCGCTTCGCGGTCGCAAGTTCTCCTTTCCTGGGTCAGACTCGAAAATAGTGTCGAAGAATGTGGACGCGGGGAGTCGAACCCCAGATACTGCTGCTGAATTGATCCTGGTCCATCACGCAGCGACACCCGGGCCGCTTTCCCTGCGCTATGAGAACAAATGCAAAATGCAAAGTGGACAACGAGACAACGCAGCGTCCCTGATGGATCCGGAATGATATCACACCGCGGTCATTCAATGCCGTTGTCGGTCGCGTAACCAGCCGCTTGTGTGCTTGGTGAATTTCACATGCACCAGAGATGCCCAGAACTCGTGTCTACTGGCTGTCGAGAGCCGTTGAAACGCCTGCGGAATATGATCTGCCGTCCTGTGGCATCCGTGAGATCCGGAGAATTTTCTCTCTCCACCAGGCACCTCTCAGCAGGGCCGTCATATCGCAATACAGCGAGCTGGATAATCACGATTTGTTGTCCGTTCATGCGAAGCGTCACGCGCCTGCCTCGATGCACGCCAGTGAAACGCCCTAGGGCCCAGACACTCGCAAGCGGCAAGTCTGTCCACGTTACGACACCCGACCGCGAAGTCTACTTTATCAAAGGCGACGAAGCCTCGGGATTTTCGCACACCGGCGTACATATAAAGAATCTCATCCTCGAGGTGAGCTCTTATTTAGGTTTCTCGCTTCGATGCCCGCGCTGATTCAGTTTGCAGGTCATGGACTTGATTGGGAGGCAACACTTTGCGTCCCTCGGTTCTGACAGCACCGGCAATACCAAGCTTGGCAGGGAACTCGTGCAGGCCGATGTCGCTACCGTGCTCATCGTGCCTGATCCCTGCCATCACCTTTCCAATACCATTAAGGATATTTGTGTGATCGAATATTTCGTGGATGTAAGTCATTTGTCATTACCGATGAATATGTTCTGATCAGTGGCCACTGCGCAGTGTATTGGTAAAATGCGAACGACAATCACTTATTTTTCGCATTCGACCTCAATTCTCAGCGTACATTTCTGAAAACTATATGAGCAGAATCACACGACAATTCCGCAGGGCATGACGTCCTCAGAATCTTTCCATACCGCCGGTAGTTAGGGATGGGCACAGGTCCGGGTCCGGGTACAAATCAGTTGACCCGGACCCCAACCCGTAAAACCCGAACCCGAACCCGCGGGTTTACGGGTTGCTCACGGGTCGTCGGCAAGCCCTGCCGACCGTGATCCGGGTCTCGGCATCGCCTACCGACAAGGTTCCGATGTCAGGCACGTCCAGGGACAGTGTTTTTAAGTGAGAAAATTAATCTTGCGGGCAAATTTAGACCTCATACACATTTTTGCACAAGCAAAACTTACTCTATTCATGGTTTCACAGTGAGTTTGGCCTATGTGTCTCATACCCGAGGGCAACCCGCGGGTTTCGGGTCTGGAATACCATCAACCCGTGACCCGTACCCGCTCGACCCGACCCGCAAACCCGCCGGGTTTACCCGAACCCGCGCCCTTCCCTACCGGTAGTAATTATAATATATTATTTTGCATGTTTTGCGGAGATCATCTCTTGTGTCGTGATTTGAAGGTTGTGTGGGATATTGTATAGCTCTAAAAACAATTATTTGGATGGCGGAGGGCACACTGTCTTCGTAATTGAGGCATGGCACCCGGAGCGTGTGAACAGTGGACTCAATTATCCAGGAAATTTCACGGTCCAACCTGATGGAACAGTCCGTAACAAGCATGGCTGGGAGCAGGGCGCATTGAACCCAGATGGTACCAGCAAAGACACGGCCGATATCGATTTTGGGCCAGATCCTGGTGCAACGCCACCGCCGGAACCATCAGGTATGTCGAGGCTATTTTCTTGGGAATTTTTCTGAGGTCGTTTAAGGATCGTCACGTCCAAAACGTGGAAAGGACCAGGTCTTCCAGGACGCCGTTCGGGCCGAAGCTCGAGACGAATCGGATGACGATAAGCCGAAAAAGAAGCGGAAGGTCAAGCCCCGTCAATCGGATGCAAAGGGGAAGCAAAAAGAAACTCTGTCAGATGCTGAAGACCCCATGTATTCGGGCAGCAATGGGGAGGATGACGACTCGGACACTGACGCAGGAGCGACCATCACACACGAGGAGGTAAGATGTCTCGGCATACTCTATTTTCTTCACGTACTGATAATTTGACTCTTAGCTCGCCGATAGTCTTCCAACGAAGACAGTCCCAGAAGGCACCTCACGGCGCCGGAACGGGAACGCTGGGGCCCAAAAGCCGAGACGTAAACGACAGAAGAAGGATAACTCGGCTAAGTCTTCCCAGCCCGCCACTTCGTCAAATACAACTGGTTCCAGCTCCAATAATACACCAGACCCCGACGCCACAACTGAGGTGTGTATCTTGGCCAGAATTTCTCTTAGAAGATACTCACGCAACACCAAAAGACGCGGAAGCGAAACCCAATCTGGCACTTTTTCGAAGATGTCACCGATACAAACCACCCTCAAAGATCTGAGCCCGGGGACAAGTTCTATCGTTGCCGTCACGGGGAATCGAAAAAAGTACTCAAAATGACAAAGCTCATGCGCGGCACTCTCAACGGTGAGCTCGATCGAGATAGCTCCGTGCCTGGAAGGCGCTGACACTTTCCAGGTCTAACTCAACACCTAAAGTCTCACGCCCCCGAGATGCATCGCTTCTTTGAGATTCTGAAGAGTCGGGCAACGCCTCTCACCGCGGAAGAGGTTAAGATCGCAGAAGGCCGACAAATCTTTGTAGATCACCAGGAGCTGGTGGACTTCCTCGACCGCTACCAGGAGAAGCGCCAGCAGTCGCTTCGTGAATCGTTCGCGCGGGTTAACGAGAAGAATCTGGTGAGGCAGTGCGAAGTTTCATTACCCTGCTAACTCTAGGGTCCCTGGGATCGAACGACTGCTTGTTGAGTGGTTGATTGCTTGCGACCAGCCGTTCCAAGAGGTTGAACGACCCGAATTGCGCAATTTGCTGGATTATGTCCACCATCGCGCTCCGGGATTGATCATACCATCTGCAAGTACTGTCCAACGCCGCGTGGACGAGATGGGCAAGGAATTCAAGAAAGAATTGAGCACATTTTTCGCAGTAAGTGAATGACCACTCAACAAGTGATATTTGATGCGCAGCTCGTTCTCAGTCGCTCGAGGGGATGATTTCAATCTCTCTGGATGCGTGGACTTCCCCGAACGGGTACGCATTCCTTGCGATCGTTGCCCATTATGTCACCAACAACGGCAAGCTTGGTACGCGCCTGATTATTTCATTCTCTGGCGTCTATTCACCTCTCTGTTCCAAGAGGAACTCCTGATCGATTTTCAAGAGCTTATCGGCGAACATTCTGGTGAGAACATGGCCGATGTTGTGTGGAAAACCCTGAAGGACTACGGTTTGACTGGCCGGATACGTCGGATTCCTTGCTCGCATTGGAAGTAACTAATCTTATTAGGTTCTCGCCTTCATGATGGACAATGCTACCAACAACGATACTCTCGTCGAGGCGATTGAACGGATGTGTCTAGAGAAGAACATTCCCTTCTCGGCCAAAAACTCCTGCTTGCGTTGCATGCCGCACACAGTTCATCTGGCCGTCCTTAAGGTATGTGATCCTGATCTGATAGGTATCCTATCCTAACGCCGTGGTGGTAGCTTCTCGAGGTGATTGGTGCAGTGGAAAAACCGAAGAAGAACACCCGGGCTTCTGTGTATCAAGACTCTGTCACCAGGGACAGTTTCGATAGCCCGCCTGTGCGTAATATAATATGAGGGAGCCTGTTCGTACCAAGAGAATTCTCGAGACCTACAATCAGAGCCGCACTTTCTTCAAGAACTGCGAGCTTGAGCATATATTGCTTATGCATATCGACGGTGGCTAATTTGAGGGCTGTATCCGGCACCATGCTCACGACATGACGGACCTACGGCTCCTTTGCTTTCAGGCCACAATCAGCCGGGATCGGAACTCACCATTATGAGCCATTCCTCGCATAGGTTGATCATACCATCGACCAATATCTGGCGAAAGGTGGAGCTTGACTCTCACACGGGCACGGGCTGGAAACATACCTCCCGTAGGCAGAGCGCAACGTCACGTGTCTCCACACCCCAGACTAAAAAATTGTCCAAGGTTGCCTCGACGGCCTGGTCTAGCCGCAAATTAAATCCCGTGTTTCCAGACTCTAAAAGCCGACTGTATGAAGTTCGAGTATCAGGGGGCATTCCAATATATAGCGCTTTGAGCACGTACATGCAAGTGTTCCCGACGGCGGCACCGAACCGTAGTACAGTGCCCGTCACCACATCACGGTTCCGGATTTGGCAGTGATCGATCCCAAATATAGAAGTTGTAACTACATTTTGCCCGAAGGAAGAGTCACATTAAAAACACCTCAGAACACCATAAGAGATGCTAAAGAAGCTATGGTGTGCTTCCCAGAACGATTGAACAAAATTTTGTTTTTCGACCCCGACAAAAATGAAACGTAACCCTATTACGTAAGGTAATTTCCTTTTTGGGACGGATTAGGGTTAGGATTTTTAGGGCCTGGACGCGCGCTCGACGATGCCGACGTGCTCGTGTACGTTCGCCGGGATCCGGCGATGAGACTTGAACTCCTTTACTGCATATGCAGCTTGGCGCAAGTTTAAACCCACCCTGCAAGAAAGTCGACGAGATACCAAAGAATTTCACTGCAAGCACACCTGTAGGCATCCATGTATCGATAGCAATGACCGAAGTAGCGACGGATGTTATCATTTGAGATGAGGTCGAGTGATTCCGGGACAAGGGTTTTGGCACAGGGGAATGTTCCGTCGGTCAATTCACGGAAACCTGGCAATAATCAGACGGATGAACCAAATAAAACTGAGAGACTCACGGCGCTTCAATTGGCTCCAAACCATTTCGATAGGGTTCAGTTCGCAATGGAACTTCGGCAGAAATAGGCACTTGTGGCCGGCCTTCTCAATGATCAGCTGAAGCAGGGGTTTTTCCTCGCGGAAGTCCTGTTGGAGTGAAAGGACACGCTGCATGCAACAATCAGTTGCACGCCCGAGATCGTCGTCATCCGGATTTTTGCGCTTGAGGGAGGTGGATGCCGTCGGAATCTGCTTTAAGCAGAGGTCAGTTACCCCATTTTAAGATCGAGCATTGGTAAAAATATCTACTTCCACTGGCGCCGAGATTTCTGGCTGTCCGGCTTCCGACTCAGGATCAGAATCCACAAATGTGGGGTCCACCGTCAGTGACGGATCTACAGGCAGGCGAGGGACGACAGGTGCTTCATTGTGTTTGGCAGCTTCACGATTGATTGCGGCCCGTTGTTTTCCGTTCGTCTTCTTCGGCATCTCGCCCGTGGACTGGAAGGAAGGACACGACGTCTGACGTGATGGAGGCCGTTGGTCTTGTTTGACAAGAGCCCCACTTAGGTACACACAAAAAAAAATCGCGGAGCCCCGGAAAAGTGAAACACCGTGGGAAAAAATGAGATCTTTGTGCGAAACACATTCTTTTGGCCAGTTTCCTGGCTAGAAAAATCACAAATAATTCACAAAAATTTCCTCGGCCCGATGAGCACGTGCTGGAGAAGTGGTGACGGGCACTGTACGCGAGCGGAGGTCGTGTCTCCAGGTAGAATGGCAAGCCGAGAATGGGTGTATACTGCCTCACAAACGACAGCATTGTGGCTGAAAGATGGAAGCACTCGCTGAAGATGAAGAAAATGGTACTGAGAATCTGGAGAATCTGGAGAAAAGTTGGTGACTGCAGCCTCCGAAGTGCTTGAATTCATCTCGAAGTGCCCAGATTGCAGGAAAACAACGAGGAATTGGAGAACATGTGTTCCAGTCCAGAACGAGTCACTGATAGAGTGAACGTTTCCAGACATTCGATGTTGCCCTGCGAAGCACGTGAATGTCATGTGATGCTGAGAAGGCGGCTTGTTCCGAACCTAATGAAAATCGGTGTAAGGTGGACCTTCCGTTGACAACGCATGTGCATTGGTTCCGACGTTTGACATCAACAACCCGTGGCTGGCCCTGGACTCTATTTTAGGCGACCCGACGCTCAGGTTGCTCTTTCGCGTCATGTTAGGCCCAGGTATCACACTTCGGACTCCCACCATGGACGATATTGTCCCCGAAATCAATTACGGCACCGCGGTTTATCATATTCGTGACACATACCTGCAGCACATCTTCGACAGTTTCGACAAGCTCGTTGCGGCGATTCACTGCGCCGGAAATAACCACAGCCCACGACGAAACGGCGATGGACTTCATATTCCTATGTCACTTCCCAAGCAGGGTCTCAAGGAACTCGGGACTCTGATGCCCGGTATTTCCCTTTTTCGTGGCTACACTTCACGCGACCTCGACAATGTCGTTTTCTAAACCATTGCGGCCGCCAAGGAGTACATCTCAGCTGCGCAGAAGATTTATACCTATTATCTGCATTGGGTTGCTAATTGCATTCGGAACTCTGTAGAGGGCGGCTTCCATTCGAAGTGGAATTGGGGTGCACCAATTAATATGTCGCACACAGAATTCCTTCACCGTGCTTCGAAGAATGCCTTCTACGGTGGCTACGAATCTCTGAAGCGGTCGATGAGTCATCAAGTTTATGCGAACGAGATGGATTTTGGTAACCATCTGTTCTCGCTTGCTGCCATAACGATGCTCATCAAATTTTTAAGTGTGTGCCTGCTTTATCTCACGCAATGCTCAACGGATCCTCTTCTCTGAACGCGAGGGTGCAACCTACATTACGATCTGGCCCTTGCCCGACTGCAGGTACGACGATCTCTGTGCTGAGGAACCGTCCGATCAATTCCTGCGCATGTACTTAATGGAGCAGGGTTTGAATATGGAGGATCTCGACACCAGCGTGATGTCGGAGGAGGACGGTGATGTTTCGTGGAACAGAATCGACTGTTGATGGATGGCTCTCTGATACGTTCTTTTTATTGCTCATCTACGCTCCGGTAAAGCGAACTTTATTTATTGCGGCTCGCAGTACTTTCTTGTCCTTGTGCAATTACCTATCATTGTACCGAATTTTTTGTACTCTTTACCTACGGGTTTGTACTCTTTACCTACGGGTTTGTACTCTTTACCTACGGGTTTGTACCAAATTTGATCTTCCAGAGTGTACTTCGGCTGGGGGGGCTATGTGATGGAATTCTAGAATCCTCACTACACTCGTAGCGCCCGTACACGTGATTCATCACGGATCCGCGCGGATCCAAACATGAGTCAACATTGCGGGTTAACACCGCCTCATGACTCTGCCTCATGACTCCCCCCGAGTCATTTATTTATATTGCTCTAACTAGTATATAAGAGGAGTGTCTCCCTCATGTGAGACACCTTTTATCTCTTGCTCAATCCATATACAGTTGACCCTGTAAAACTGCGTGATTCTAAGTGAAGCTCAAGAGCTCATTAAGAAATTACCATCGGCTATCTTTGAAGTAACACTTTACGCTTGCATCAAGGTTAGTACAGCAATCTTAAGAATACGGAGACGTTTCCCGTGTTCACGTCTAACGAAGATTAACTCTCGTTGGTCGGTTGCTTAAGGTAGATTTGCGTTGGAAACAAAGTTGATTATATAGGGATTTGAACATTCTATTTTCTTTCTATTACCGAACGGCAATACCAAAACACTCAAACGCGTGCTACGTCAAGCTAAGCTCGCACTCAGCATTCCGCGCACATCCGGTTTCGCTAACAACTACTCCCTTGACTGCTGCTCTGTCGACTGATCAATCCTCTTGTCTCTCCCAAATTGGGATGTCATGAGGGCTGTGTACGAGACTGATGATTACTCACTGACTCATCACTGATGAGAGTTACTCCAGGACCCCTGACAATACCTTGGACCCTAGGGCCTGCGCCGGACAAAAATTTGACATTTTGGCTCGAAAACCTAGGTTCTGACCGGACAAAAACTGGGGTTTGAGGCCGGACAACCTAAGGTTCTGTCCGGACAAAAACGTGGGGTCTCGTCGATGTTTGGGTCGATGTCCGGGCGAAAATTTTCACCAAATTCGGCTGGAAACGATTTCTTCACCTCAAATTGAAGTTCAACTCGTGTGTATTCCACATAGAGGAAATTTAGGCATTTTTGGGGTCGTGAGAGCGGAAAATTACCCTTTTTGGAAGCCTGGGCTAGGTCCTGTCCCGACAAAAACGACGCGGTCTTGAGGAAATCTGTCCGGACAAAAATCCAAGATTTCCGAGATTTGGGGGGCTAGCCTACAAAGGGAATGTCAGGGGTCCTGTTACTCCGGGGTCATAGGCACTGGCGATGGTTTGCTGGAGCGAAAGGCTTCGAAGAGGAAGCTCGGCCGGTATGCACTGCCGTCGAGAGATGCACCCTGTGAGACAGGGGCAGGGGTGGGTGCAGCATTGGTGACCGGGAAATTGAATCCCTGTACCTTAGTCGTCGCGCCTCTGGCGAGCGGTGCACCCTTGTAGGCTGGACGAGGTTGGGGAAGGGTCCTGGATGGTGTCACGGATGGCAGTGAAGCATTTGTCGACGCCGAGACCCCCAGGAGCAAGGGATCGATGGCCATTGTCGCGCCGTTGGGCATTCCGCCTCGTTCAATCGTCGCGATGGCAGCAGCAGTACCGGGGCTCTGTGGGGCTGACATTCCCAGCGGCCAGAGCTGCGCCCCATGCTCGTTGACCTCCAGCGCTTGCGGAGCGTCCCATGACATGCCCAAGTCGTCCCCGAGATCCCTGGCATGAGTTAAGATTGCACTGCAATATCCTACAAGACGAAACGTACCTGGTGGTGTCGAAATCTCCAAACATCACCATGTCATCTTCGCCATCGCCGGCGGATCCCATGTCGAATTCTGTCTCATGCGTCGCAGATGGGCTACCCAGGATGCTGAAATCATTTTAGAATTTGTTACGCCACAGTTTTTACTTTAAAGAAGCTCACCTTTCGTTTGCGGTGGTGAAAACCAATTCATGAGTCGAATCCACTCGCGGACCGTTCAGGTGAGGAGGGTGATGAGATAGAATCCCGCTCCTCCGAGTCCTCAACAATTGCAGGCGACTTCTTCGACTTCGACTTCGACTTCGACTTCTTCACATTGTTGGAATCCGGGCCGGGCGCAGGTGGTAGGATGCGCTGGGCTTGTCGTTCGTCCGAGTCGGTAGGACCAGCTGGAAGTGCGCAAGCTCTACAATCCGGCTCCGCTGCTAATGTGATTAGCACAACAATACTGCGCAGTGCAATTGAGAAACTCACAGTACACAATCTTCAAGAACTCCTGGAAGGCGTTTGAAACGTTCTCGTTGAAGTCGACGCAGCAGTCCTCGGAGTCGTGGCCAGCTGGAGTTTGGCCAAAGCAGACGCTGTAAAAGAGTCAAGTAAGCACGTGCGCAATCATGGTGTCCCAAAATGGACGGACTTACACCTTCATTGTCAAGTCGCCACCCATGCGTGGATTTGGCCTGCCCGAAATTGACATACCAACCCAGCCCGCAGCTTTGAAGACTGCTTTGTGAATGTCTGAAAAAACTGCGTCGACCGCGTCAATTCCCCTAAATTGAAGACAGTCAATATACAACGAAAACATAACGAAGAGGAGACTTACTCCTGCAATTCCCAAGGGCTGGTCGACTTGAGCTCTGCAGAGCTCTCTTCTCTCGCTGCAGCTCCTAATTGGTATGTCGCAACTCATACTCCTTCTTTACTCTTCTCATAGCTGCTCAGGGCAATGGTGGAATTGTCATAGATACATTGATTTTTGTTATTTGCGTTGAATAAATTGTCTTTGCGTGTTCCATCGAGTCCCATTGAGCTCAGAAAATTAGTTTCATAAAAGTAAATCCTGGAATACATGTGGAGATAGACATCCGAGCGTGGGCAGCTGATTCAACCTTAAATTATATCCATGGGGCTTGGAAGTCAATGAGATTGATAGCTGCGTAGGATTAGCCAAGGGTGTTTAATCCCGAGAAGTTGGCGACCCTTTTTGCTCCCGCCATCGGCATCCGTGGTGAAGTAGATGATAATACAGCCATACTTGACTTCCACACCGTCGATCATCGCGGAAAATTGTTCGCAAAGAGCCGGACCATCCTTGTTGAGCGCAGTTACTTCCACAAGCTCGATCAGGTACGACTGTAGAGAAAATGAGCAGATCCGTAATGCTCGGGTAGATTCAAACATGCCTTAAATTCAACGTTGGCGCAGATAGCGTTGATCGCATTTTTCTTTTTACACTTCCAGCCATCCGTCCTAGCGACGATGAGTGTCAACGAAGAATAACTTTGAAGTGGACGTACGACAGGCCGGCAGTCGTACCCTTCAGCGCCTTGATTGTGATGGCCTCAACATCGGCCGCGGCGGCTTTACACAGCCGCCCGCCCGCAACCTTTCCTGTGGGCATAATCGCCGGGGCGGTGGTATGGAACATGCCGATGAGCAATCACATCTCGTGTTCTTCAAAAGCCCCGAGGGGGAGACCACCGGAGACGATGGCACGCAGGGCTTGTGATTCGATGGCAGCTTTCTCAGCCTCCCCGTATGGCATCTCGTTCCGCCTGAATCCGGTCAAGGTCGACTGAATCGGTGTGGTGTCCTGCTGCTGCTTCTTGTGCGGACATTCTGTTCCTCCAGCTGTATCGGGTTCGGCCCGCTTTTTTGAAGCAATCCGCTGGGCCGTGGCATCTTCCTTGGCTTCCGCGGATGCGTACTGACAGGCAGTCTTCCCGCCGATCAGATGTGCTATCCAGGAGTCCTTCTTGGAAAGGACAGATCCCACGGCCGTACAAGCTAAGATTGTTAAGCCCAAATCCGATGCCAACATCTGATGCCAACGGAGTACCATACCATCTTTAAATGCTTGTCCTTGCGTCACAATGTCGGCCAGTGGCGCTCCGACACTCTGCATCTGGTTTTTAACGCAGGCCTTGCAGTAGTTCTTGTAATATGTCGTAATTAATTTTATTGTGTGCAGCCCATTTCCAGGAGGTTCGGGACGATGGTAGCAACATGGACAGATCACTGGTGACCAGCTGTAATCGCAACTGGAATACTCCGCTGGAGCCCAGCTGCTTTCCATGTGGAACCAGGAATCGTTGCAGGTGGTTCTCAATGCTTCTCATGCGACACCTCCAGATGGAGTCAACATGCGGGCACTTTGGCGGTGTAGAGATCCCAAGGGGGTCCAGAAAATAAAATTTTGGAACATAGGCCGATTTGGACCCAAAATGGGGTCTGGAAATCTGGATCTGAAGTCCAAATGTTCGCCCGGCCAGCGGTTCACGAGATATGGGCACATTTAGATGATCTTACCGAAAAAATATTTTTTCTGAATTTTTTTTTCGACGAATTGGCCCGATCCGCGGTTCAAACGGCCTGGTTTTGTGAGACAAAAGACTTACGTGGATTATTAATGATGTCATAGAATTTCATAAAGTTGATGGTTGCATTCAATTCTCACAATATTTCCAGATCAGAGTGGATTGCCCATTGTCCGGAAGGGATTACAGGGCGCCTTGATGGCGCGTCGGCCGCGCAGCGCCGGAGAGGGCGAGGATCATGAGGACGAGATCAGACGACCGAGTGGCGCCTTGATGGCGGGTCGCTTAACCAGAGAGCGGGAAATACGGGAAACAGATATATTCATGTAGCTAACTACATATTGCTGAGTGGCTAGGAATGCCGGCATGCGGGACCATGAGCAGCAGTGAGGTTAGCGGGTGGCAGAGGCAGAGGCGGGCGGCAGCGGCGGGCGATGGCAGAGAGGGGGCGCCAGAAGCGGAAGGCAGAAGCGGAAGGCAGAAGCGCAGAATGGCGGCCGGGCCGGCAGGAACAGCGGCGAGCAGCGCGGGCAGGATAGGGAGAGGGAGGGACAGAGAGAGAGGGCGGGGCAGGCGCGCATCACGCCAAGGATCAAGAGCGTGGCACGTGCGACGGCGGCATCAGAGCGGCGCGGGCACGCGGGAAGGTCCGAGTGATTAGCGGGTGGCAGAGGCGGGCAGCGGCAGAGGCGGGCAGCGGCAGAGGCGGGCAGCGCGGGCGGCAGCGGCGGGTGACAGCAGAGAGGGGGTGCCAGAGACAGAAGCGCAGGATGGCGGCCGGGCCGGCGGGAACTGCGGCGAGCAGCGCGGGGGAGGGAGGGAGGACGGAGAGAGGGCGCGGGGCAGGCGCGCGTCACGCCAACGATCAAGAGTGTGACACGTGCGACGGCGGCATCAGAGCGGCGCGGGGACGCGGGAAGGTCCAGCAGTTTCTGCATTGACGTCGTAGCTGTGAGGTCATTGCAGTGACATTCCATTGGAAGGTTCTCTGTCTCTGGAATTGGTATCATAGCCAGGTTGGAAAGAATGGTCAGTTTTGTCGCAGAGGAAGAAGACTTTGAGGGCCCTTACTGGACAAAACCTTCGTATTATGGGGTTTTCCCTCAAAAAAGTTCGAGATTTCCAGATATCTCTGAAGAACAGTCGCGAAATGTCGAGATCTCGACATTTCGCGACATTTCTGTAGAAATCTCGAGAAATCTCGCCACAAAACCTCAAAATTCAAGCGCCACAGGTCAAAATTCTACTTCCGAGATCTATACTGATATCTAGAGATCTCGACCAACCAGTTCGCAACCTGAGTTTCTTAACAAGCCGTCAAACTCGAGATCTCGACAAATCCCGGGTTCTTACCCAGGTCAGCTTTTGCAGATCTCTGATCGCAAATCCACAACTCTGATCGCAAATCTGCAACTGCTATCAAAAATACTGATCTTCTCTCGTCTTGGCGCCAGGCACATCAGCTAATTTTAGCCCTCCGCAGCAGGTGTGGCCTCCTGAGGTTGACCGTTCCATGGCAACCCAATGAGCACTGCTTGCGCAATGGTCTCGCAATGATTGCGCAATGGTCTCGCAATGACTGCGCAATAGTCGCGCAATGATTGCGCAAAAGTCGCGCCCACGTGCGGGTTCAACATCTGTATCCTCTCCTTTCTTCCATGTCGGAACCTCTCGAGAACCTCCGAATCGCGTACCAAATTCTCAAGCGCAATGTTATTCGAACGTTGCGAACCCAGCGCGGTGCAGAGACTCAGCTCAACCATCAGATCACTGAGGTCTTGCAGTTCTCTGCCGCTGCCCAACTGGTAAGTACATTGAATGGTGTTACCATTGATATCCCGGTCTCAACCAACGCACGCGCCAGCATCGCAACATCATCCCACCAGCAGAATTTGCGACTGCAGAGCGCAGCATCCATGACATGGTCGATGCCCTGAACACTGCACGACACGAGTCCTCTGATTCGCCCACCGCGCCCAACCTTGTTGTCACTTCGCGCACCAGCACCAGCGACGGCGGAAGGCCGCGGGTGGATATCGACCCCAACATCCTCGCAGAGGCGCTCTCGCTGCGGGGGCCAACCCATCTTGCCAGTGTTTTCCAGGTCAGCTCAAGGACGATCCGACGACGAGCACTGGATTACAGGCTTGTAGAGCCCGGGGTCCCAGTCTACACCGACACACCACAGCCGGATGGTACCGTCTCTCGCACTTACACGTCAACATCGGCGCCTGTCTCGACAATCACTGACGAAGAGCTGGATTCAATCCTTACCTCGATACTCCAGACTTTCCCCAACTTCGGTCGGCGGATGCTCAAGGGGCGTCTCCGGGCTCTTGGCCACCGCGTTCCCCGAGATCGAATTGCGGCGTCATATCTTCGCGTCCACGGGTCTCCTGGATCGTTTGGCGTTCGATTCATTCACCGTACGCCTTACAATGTTGCTGGGGCAAACTCGCTCTGGCACCATGACGGCCAACATGGTGCGCCTACCTCTAAGCCTTCTCTGACGCCTCTTTCTCACCACATATTTTCTTTTACTTCTTCTGGCAGGCCTGATTCGCTTCAAGATTGTCATTCATTGCTTTATTGATGGCAAGTCCCGCCTCGTTACTGGTATCCGCGTCAGCAGCAACAACCGGGCAGCGACGGTGCTGAACCTCTTCCTTGAGGCGGTTGGTCGCTACGGCCTTCCAAGTCGCGTTCGCGGCGACCATGGGGCCGAGAACGTACTTGTGGCCCTCATGATTGAGACGGAGCGAGGCGAGCTCCGCGGATCCTACATCTGGGGAAGGTGAGCTCAGCCACGTCCAATATTGCCATTATTCTTTTGAACACCCCGACTTCAGGAGCGTCAACAACACCCGCATAGAGCGGCTGTGGTACGACGTCACGCATGGATTTGGATACAAGTGGAAGCAGTTCTTTGTCGACCTCGAAGTGAACCACGGCTTGAACCCCACCGTTCCTGAGCACATCTGGCTGCTCCATCATCTCTTCTTGCATTGTATTGACGAGGACGCGCAGGAATGGGCAGAGGCTTGGAACAGGCACGATCTTCAGATTCGCGGCGAACGCACTCGGTCTCCGCACGATATGTTTTTTTTTAGCCAGCTCAACGATGGCCCTCGCGGCCTCGAGCGCATGGTCGCACCCCTGGACGAGGAAGTCCCGGACCCCACCACATACGGCATTGACTGGGAGGTCGTTGACGATCCGACCCTCATGCATCACCACCTCATGCAGAACCCCCAAGAGTGGGAGAACAACAATCCCTTTGCACCCAGCGTACATGACCTGTCTGAGGTTCCCTGCGAGCCTCCAGACTCGCCTTTTACACCTGCGCAGATAGCGCACCTTGATCGCGAAATCGCCGCGGCTGTTGATCTGACATCTCGCAGTATGAACATTCGGAAGCTGGTTTGGAAGGAGGCGTTCAGAATTTGTAACGAGTTCTACCAATAAATATTATCTTTTAGCAGTTGTATAGTCAAAAGTACCGGTTCAAATAAATTGATAGCTAGGGCACCTGGTGTTTGCGAAACGATTTTGAGTCGGATGTGGATGACGGTAATGTCCATTCACAAAATTCCAGAAAATGTGGAAATCCATCACCTCGTCAAGATTGCCAGTGGCCCGCGCTGTCCGAAAGGCTTCACCATCTGCGGATTCCCACCATGACTGGTATTCCTGACGCAGACACGGCGGACAATCACTTGTCCTTTTCCAATCTGGGGCAGCGTGTCCTTGCGCACGCCTCGACCACGTCCTTTTCCTAACTCTGGCCGCTTTGGCCTTTCGGGATTTCCCGCGACCACGCTGCAGCCTCGCGTTTCAAGAAAGAAATTCGGTGTTATTAATTTGTAAAAAAATAAAGTAAATGTATAGTTAGCTACAACACTCTAAGTAGCCACAGAAAGCAAATAAACAAAGAATTAAACTAGATTTTCGTCGCAAAGCAGCAAATAAAAAGTAAGAAGAAATAGGTGTATTAGACGTCGTCTTCGTCGTCCTGGTCCATCGCCTCGGCGAATTGCGCCATGTTGGCGGCCTCTGCCTCGGCGTCTTCGTCGTCGTCGTCCTCTTCTCCCTCAGTGTCGGCGTCGCTGTAGTCACCCATATCATCATCTTGCTCGGCCGTGTCATCGAGGAAGTCCACCACGCTGCCCGCGTCGGACGAGCCCGACTCTTCGTCGCTGTCCTCGCTGCCAACCTCGTCCCCCTCGCCTTCCTCGTCGTCTTCACCATCCCCCTCGCTTTCATCATCCGCCTCATCGCCCTCGGCCTCGTCGAAATTGAGGTCATACTGTTCGAAGACTCCGGCGCCTTACTTCACGGTCAGCTCCTCGACGGATAGTTTGTTGTCGCCGCGGCGGGAGAAGTAGTCGGTGATGCCGGGGGGAAAGGCGACGATGAGTTTGGGCGCGAGTTTGGCCCGAGCATGGGCGGGTCGACCGTTCCACCACGAAGGCGAGTAATACTGAATGGGCATTCTTTTGGGTATCTAGAGAGATGTGATTAGGCGATGCGATGAAAAGGTAAGAACGAACTGACCGCTTTGAATTTGGCAGGGCTACATTGGCCAAAGGGGGGGATGAGGTGTCGCTCACGGACGTTGGCCGGGCCCTCCTTTCCATCATCCCTGAGGTCTTGCACGATGAGACTATCCAGCTTGCAGATGATTTGGTCAGCGGCCTCAGACCTCTCCTCCCGCGCAAGGGCCACAGGATGTCCATTGGGAGTCTTGTCGGGTTTGGTGTCAGAGGTGGCCTTGGGGTGGAACATGAGGCGGAGTCCCTTGCGGATCTTGGCGTTTTTCAGATACGAGTCTCGCGCGTCGAAGGTCTACGAAAGGTCAGTTGAAGAAATCGAAACAAACGACTGAAAACGTACCCGAATACGAGTCTTGGAGTACTTGTTTCGCTCAGCGACAAGCTCGTTGCCACCCGGCGTCTGTATCTCCTTCTTCCACAGCTCGAACTGGTATCGGTGGGCGAAGTGATCATACACCCGGACGAGCAAAGCGGAGTCGTGGATGAAGCTGGTGTTCGGACGGAGGAAGTCGTAGTAGGAGCCCGACACCATGTAGCAGAATGTGTCGATGGCGGCCATGCGCATAACCATATTGTACATAGAGTAGGCACTTTGGGTGTAGTCGATCGCCCAAGTGCTGATTCCGAGTTTGGCGAAGTAGGACTTGATGTGGAGAAGAGCGCTCTCTTCCAGCTGGCAAAAGGCACGGACGATCTTGTTCCGGGAGCGAATAGCGTCCTCCACAGAGAGCCCGAGCTTGACGAAAAATATCAATTTTAACTCGAGGACGTCGACAGAACCGACTAACCTTGACCTCGCTGGCCTTGATGAGAGCTTGGCCGAACTCTCCTTGGCGCTTCAGGTCACTAACGGTCATGCCATCGAACCTGCGGTTGAAGTGCTTAACATGTTCGGGTGAGGCAGAAACAGGAGCGCGGCCGGACATCAAGTTGTTCCCAATAAAGTGTATGTGCATCTGCAAGCTAGTCTGGGCATGAATATGAGTCAATGCACGAAAGATTGGAGGAGATGTACCATACCTTCATGCTTCTAGCCTCCGGCGAGATGTCTTCTTTGAACATCTGGTGCTCAGCGGGCTTTTTCCTAGTCTCAGATTTGTTGCGCTTGTGCGATGGTTGGCGTGCAACATTCCCAGACACTCGAGAATACACATGTGTTCAATACAGGTCAGATAAGCAATCCAACGAAGTGCACATTTCTCACTCACGCCTTGACCGAATTAATGTTGACAATCAACAGTTCAAAATTTTTAGAGGTTGGGAAATTAAACATCGCCCGGTGAAAAGCGACCACCAACTGGTACTGACTGAACTAACTTGCAGACCTGATGAACAGCCAGGTCCCGGACGATGGAGTATGCCACTCTACCTTCTGAAAACACGAAAATTCATGAACCGAGTACAGGCTCTAGCGGTCCAACTCCTCAAGGATATAGAGGACCTTGACCAACTAGAACGTGACCCAGATAATGATATTCAAACTCTATGGGCGAAATTCAAACTGGACACAATCACGTATGGTAAACACTGCTCAAGATTTATCACCAGCGAGACGACCCAGAAAATTAGGACATGGAAGACACAACTGAGTATCGTGATCCATGACAAAAACATGCCGCCTGAAGATAGATTTTTAGCAACCTACATGCTTGAAAAGAAAATTACTGACACTATCAGAGACGAAGCGGAGCGAAAAAAAGCGCTCTCAGAAACTCACTACGACGTGGAAGGGGAAACACTGAGAACAACGTCCTGGACAAGCTCAGCCAAGGGCTACCATACCAGAGAATTGATACACAAGTTGAAGGTTGACGACCAGACAAACTCAAATGTACCCCAGTACGAAACCCGTCCGAGGAAAATGGCCAAAATAGCACGGGACTACCATGATTCGATTCAGGAGAAGGACCGTCCTGATGAATACGGACGAATGATGGCAACTACCATTACACTTGAGCAGTGCAATGTTCGCCTATCAAATAATGAGTTCAATAACATGGACAAGAAACTGGAGTTTGAAGACATCAATGAAGCACTCAAACTCTCAAACAACGGCAAGGCACTAGGTTTAGATGGACTTCCGTATGAATTTTACAAGATGCTCGACATATTGTTCCAACAGAGCAAAGGGTCTGACCGTCAAATGTTCGATGTTTTGACCCTACTGACAAGGCTTTATACTGACATCGAAGAGCACGGGATGGTGCAGAGCTCTAAATTTAACTCCAGATGGCTCTGTCCCATATTTAAAAAGGGAGACAAGTCTTTAATCAGTAACTATAGGCCAGCAACGCTCCTGAATTGCAACTACAAACTGATGACAAAGAGCTACTCGTTGTGACTGATGAATGTTGCTCCATCCCTAGTCCACCCTAACCAGGCTGGATTTATGAAAGGTCGAAAAATTGAAGACCAAGTGAAACTCGCTAAATTTCTTTTGAATTACGCAGAGGCTGCAGAAGAGGATGGAGTTATAGTTTCCCTTGATCAAGAAAAGGAATACATAGAATCTACCATACGTACCTGACGAGTGTACTGGAACACATGGGTTTCCCACAAAGTTTTGTAACACAGTCAAGACACTTTATACAAATGCTGAAACCGTTGTAATGATCAATGGAGAGATGAGTGAGCCGTTTCTAGTGACTTGCGGGGTAAGACAGGGAGATCCGCTCTCTTGCCTACTATTCAACCTGGCTATTGAGCCACTAGCATGCATGATACGCAATTCAGACCTGAAAGGAGTTAAGATTCCCGGCACAAACCAAGATCTTGTCGTGTCGCTCTTCGCCGATGATACATCAGTCTATCTCTCATCCGAGGATGAGTTGGAATCCCTTTGGAATATTTTGGAATTGTGGTGTGCTGCCTCAACGGCAAAATTCAACGAACACAAAAGGTTATACTACCATTCGGCCGAAGCTCATACCGAGCCAAAGTTATGAAGGATCGAAGACTCAATGATAAAACACGAACAGGTTCAATCAAAGGAAGTATCCGGATAGTACCTGATGGTCAGACTTGTCGCATGCTAGGTGCATGGATTGAAACAATGTGCCCTATATTACACCATGGCCTACAGTGCTCGAAAAGATTTCAAGTGATCTTGAGAGGTGGAAATTGACGAAGCCGACTCTGAAGGGAAGAGACACATTATAAATATGGTTATTGGTGGGCGGACTCAATATTTAACCCGAGTTCAGGGCATGCCTAAAGACGTTGAAGACACACTCGTTCGGGTCTCCCATACTTTCCTCTGGGATGGAAAAAAAGCCCGAGTTGCTCATGAGACCATGGCTTTGAACACTGCTGAAGGTGGAAAGCAAATTTTGGATATTCCTGCCCGAAATGAAGCCATTGACCTATGGAATCTTCAAACGTACTTGGTCCAAGGACCGCAACGTGCACTCTGGTGTTATTTCGTCGATTTCCTTTTTGCCCGATTTTTAGAGTTGAGTTATCTCAATATACGCCCAGGCCAAATCCTGAATGTCTTTCTACAAGACATTGTCATTCCAATCTCACAGAGAACACCACTACCCACCGAGCTCAAAAGAATGGTCCTTGGTGCCAGAAAGTATAAGCTCAAGTTCACAGGTCTTTCCATTAGCCAGGAAATAAAATTACAAATGCCGATGTGGAAACACCCAGCTACAAATGAAGTACGTTATCGAAAAGCCTGCAGACGAGGGGCTGCAACATGTCTGAGATTGAACCATGAAGTACGGACAGTCAGAGATACACTTACTGTAGCAACTCGGAAAACCTTGAATCCTAGAAAACCACACCAAGTTAACCCTTCGGGAATTGGTCGCAAAAATTGTGGTTGCTCATTATGTCACAGAGACCGAACTGAGTTGGAGTGCAACAATCCTGGTGAATGCATTGAAACAGCTAAAATTCTAATTGACAGCATCTTCGGTAAATGGAATCCAAGCGTGCAAAATCTGGACCTATGCCATGAGTTAGCGCTGACAGACGAAGAGTTGGAATCAAATAGACAACCAATAAAAGTCAACACAGTTCAGACTTTTGATCCAGATTTTACCCTATCTAACATTGAGTCGGGCTTCCGGATTTTTGCCTTTGAAGACTCACTCAATGAAATGCCAGCACGGAGAGTCAAACTGGCCGTAGAGATCCCACCCGTAATGACCATATTCATCCATGCACAAATCCGGCATGCCGGAGAGTTCAATCTGACGATCACATTGTTTGTGCAGACAGAATCTGATACCCAAATTGAGAACAAGAACATAAACCTGTCCTTTGATAAACAAGATATTCCGTCAACTTTCTCGTCAGCGCTCCTAGTTGGCCTGTTGCTCGTACTACAAGATACACCACATAATGTACCACTCCTGGTATGCTCATCATCTGATTTCTTGCTACAAGCACTAGTTCGGGACAGAATAAAATCAGAAAACAATATATTGGACCCCAATTACCGTCTTCTCAAATCCGTCATTGCCATGTTGAATGAGCGGGTAGCTCGAGTTCGTTTCAAAAAGGTCTCCGATAATAGAGCAAAAAATCTGTCAACCGAACAAGCTCACACAGTCGAAGTTGATACAGAAGTTGACCTGATGTTCGAATCTCCGGGGATCCTTTTAAGTCAAGGTTCACAGCGGTATTTCACCAAGATTATACGAAACTTGAAACCAACCGTCCAACGAAAGTCCACATTCACAAATTTAGACCGAATACGATGCTCCGTTGAAGAGGCCTCAAATTATGCTCCGACAGATGCATGTATCTGGAACTCAATACGGTCAACAACTTTCCAACGCCTGACACGGGAGTTCTTCTGGAAATGTATACACAATACATTAAGAGTGGGAGATTTCTGGACCCACATAAACGACTCAGAGGTATGTGGTCGGTGCCACTTCTGTGATGTCCCCGAAACTTTAGAACACATCGCAGTGGACTGGAATGCCCCAGGTCAAGAATTAGTTTGGAGCCTAACGCAACAACTCTGGTCCAAAAAATACAATTGCTGGCCCAAATTGAGCTGGGGTCTGATTTTAGGTTGTAACCTGGTGAGATTTAAATCTGATAAAGGCATTATTCTCCCAGAGAAATCCAGGCTCTTTGCGGTCTTAGTGTCACGGGCATGGCATTTGATATGGAACTTGCGGCGAACAAGAGTGATTGAAAATCCAGGTGTACTACCCACAAATAAGGAGATCCATAATCGCTGGTTGAAAGCGGTTAATGGAGTGTTGCAACGTCATTGCTTGTTAACCAACAAAATTAGATTTGGTCCACTTGCATTCAATACACAATTGGTATTAAAAACATGGAGTGGGCTACTTATGGATGAAGACTCTCTGCCGGTTGACTGGACACATGAGGGGTTTTAGTGGGTATGCGACCCATAATTGATAGACATGGGATAGGATAATTCCTTCAGGTCAGAGTCCCACACTGGTTAAATAATGTGCATAACGGCATTTCCTCCTGGACAACTTCCCCAGCAAAACTGGCCCACAACCAGTAACCCAAGCGGATGAACTTGGAATGCTTCTGCAGACTGAGTCTCATTATCCCAAATGCTCCAAAATAAAATAAAATAAAAATAAAATAAAATAATAATAATAAAATCCCGAAATAGATATCGAGTTCGGGTTAGGGTTAGAGAGCACTAACATGCGAGACAACCCCAAGCTTGTGATAGGACAGGCATGCAGCAGAGGAAAAGAATGGAAGGGGAGAAATCCAAACGCACCCAAGATCAACCCAAGATAGTACTTATTCCCATCCTACTATCATTCGACTACCTGCCCATCAATTTTCGTGGATACCTGCCGGGGGTGCGATACGCACTCCTGCACGGCGCGGGAGATTCAAGGGGCCGACACATGCCAGCAATTCCCTGACCGCAAAGGCACCAAACGAAGTTGGCAGAATGCAGACGACGTGGAGAAG
The DNA here is from genome assembly GCA_029204085.1 of Mycena sp. CBHHK59/15. NCBI lineage: Eukaryota > Fungi > Basidiomycota > Agaricomycetes > Agaricales > Mycenaceae > Mycena > Mycena sp. CBHHK59/15. The sequence goes on along the minus strand of JARGXW010000483.1, from coordinate 75,634 downwards.
AGAAAGCAAGAGATCCACCAAATGACAGAATGTGACTAATAATCACGTGACTAATAAAGCACGTGATTTACACCTGTACTGTTCGCGCAACTCGAGGTGGACACCAAAAAAGGGTAGTTTATCGCATAGGATGCTGTAGACACTACGGATTGATATAGGAAACCCGTGTTAAAGTCGAGGCGAAGCTCCTGAAAATGATTTAAAATATATGCTCCTGGCGGAATCGAACACACGCGCCGAGCCCAGGCAAAATTCATCCACGAAATTTAAACCAGCCGCGCTTCGTACTACGCTTCTGAAGGAAAAAGAGCTGGGAGAGATTTTCCGAAAAGCAACCACCACAAGAAGACTCCCGATGCGAATCACATTGGTGATTTATCTAAAGTGGCCGAACAACTCAAATACCCGGATTGGGGGGGGGACCACCACGAGAATTCTTTTCTCGCGGACTCCCGATAAACACAAGTCATAGGGAGCATTGAAATGACGGAGGTTTGCCCGCGAGTACCGCTCCCCAGGAGCACCGACGTCAATCTTTCCTTTTTGGTGCGCGCGGAAGCAAAAAGCAGATACCGTCGGCTAGCGCATTTTGATCCCGCTGTCATTCCGTCCTTCACCGTCCTTCACTCGGTGTCACCTGTGCCCCACTGTAGCCATGTCCTCTTTGCTGGAACCAACCTCTTTTGCTCGAACGATGCGGCCGGAAGTGGTCAGCGACCCAAGAAGCATTCCAGGGGATCTAAAGCTGGCCCTCGCACAGGTCGGAATTTTAGTCGTTCGCGACGGCATGCTCATATTTTATGCGGGATACCTTGGTGAGTGGGTTACTGACCTTGCGGGAGGAAACATTGAAACAACAAAGAGCATTTGGTGCAAAAAATGGGTATGCATGCGAACTAGCCTGGCGCCCCACTGATCCACAGACTTACCAAGCACGACGCTGGCATCCAAGTTTGCAATGAGGACGATACCTTGAGGTACGTCTTTAGTACCAACACTACTCTTCTAAACCTTATCTGGCACGACTGAAATCATATTTGTTTGCCTAACTAGTGCACATTTTGCGTAAAGTTAAGGCACCGGCTTGTACATTTACGGTCGAAGAACGTTGTTGGTTTGCGTCTTCAGTCCCTCGTACGACATTGTGATTGCGCGGTATTTCGCAGAGCCACTGTCGTCTTCCAGGAAGAAATCATCGATGTCCGACTCGCCCAGTAAAGCGTCGAACGTCTCCAACAACTCCTTGCGGGCCATCTCCTTCAGTGCCTCCTCCTCGTTGGCGGCAGCCCATCTGGCTTGGCTGCGCTCGCGAAAGTGTCGCGCGAGACTGCGACGCGCCTCGCGAGCTCTGCCCACATTGGTGCGTGTTCCTCCGAAAGTGCTTTTATTGAGGCCAGCGACGTTGATCACATCGTCGTAGCCTATCGATAGCCCGTTGTCAACAGTTACGGGGTGAAACTCGCGCTCAGTCAAGTTGACTCCGAGCCCATTCAGGATCGCCATTACATGCTTCTCCATGGTGCAGTGTCGGTAGCCGGTGCCGCAAGGGATAGTTCGGGCATGGTGAATGCGCGCAAGCCTATCTGCAAACCGGGTCTGCAGGTACAGCGCAACCGCATCTGCTGTCGCCGGCGGTCCAGCTGCTGGGCCTGGTGCCGGAGCTGCTGTCGCTGGCGCTGGAACTGATGTCGTGGGTGCTCCAGCCGCGCCTGAGGTGATTGTGGGGGTGCTGCTTTGCAGATTCGAAACGGGAGCCGTCGGAGCTACTGGGAGGGAAGGTGCAGCGGACTGGGAGGGAGTTGCGGCGACCGCCTCGGTCCAAATGCCTCCAGCGTCCTCAGCACCAAGGCATTCAATTCACGAGTAGGCATCGCAGGCGCGCAAAACTCACCTCGCTATAGACATATAGAACGTACACAGGGACCTGCTCGTTCTGGCTGTAATGGGCCAGCAATCTCGTTCTGTCCTCAGACGCCCACGTGGGCGTCACCGTCTCGAGTCGTACATCTCCAGGCCGTTCGAGTTCGTCCAGGCTACCGAGCTCTCTAAAGCCATATATGCACCTCATGAAATCATTCGACACATCTACTGGGGTATTGGCTGTCCCAACGTAGAAGGTGGCTTCTTCCTGGCGAATGAATTCCAGGGCACGTTTTAGGAAGCCTGGCGACTCCGACAGCCGGTGGATGATGGTATGGTCAGGGGATCCGTCTGGATGACTTCTACAAAGGTTCGGCAGCCCTGCGATGCGCGAATCCCGATAAAATAGAGCGCTGGCCTAGGCAGTGAGCCTTTTATTCCTGCAACTGAAGTTTCTTTTCACGCACCGTTCAGTGGAGCTTCGGCTGTTGGTGCAAGGAAATCCGTGGTCTCTGATACCGACGTTCAATGCACGGAAATACAGTGAGTGCTTCCCACCACTCACCTGGTTCATTGTCGTCATTGACATCTGGAATAGGGCTTCCTAGGGCGGCTACAGGAGACGCCGATTGGCCTGCGGGGCTGCGACCTTCAAGTCGATGGATCTCAGCGATGAGTATCTCCACTCGCTCTTCAAACGTGAGGTCTGCCGCTGACGAGGTGTCAGAACCTGCTAAATGCGCTTTAAAAGGTCGTACCATCCACTCTCCTCATGAAGACCATCTCCGTGTGGAGAACATCGGGGTGAAGAGCGCGATTGTCATCTTGGTTTGGGTGAGCCATTCAAACGGTACCTGCGATACACTGGGCACCTACCAGCACCCCTGATGGGGGAATGCAAAGTTGAGGCGGTTGGAGGTGGAGGTACTTGAGACTCCTCTGTACGCAAAGCAGGTCAGCAGAGGGGTGAGTCAGGGGTACATTTGACTCACGGCCGCGATTGCTTTGCAGGTTGCCATCTGTATACGAGGGGTGAGCCAAGCATCGGTGCAAAATTTGTTTCGATCTCGCCTTCAATGCTCGAGGTTCGATTGAGCACAGGGGGACCATCGAGAAGCTCGACCGAACTGTCACGACTATTGACGTTCACCGCAGGCTCCAGAGCCAGAGAGAAAGGGTGGTCGGACGAGGTGTCAGAGTCCGAGGAATCGATCTCATCGTGAGCTGTGAGCGCGTAGCTCACGGGAGAATCTGGGCGGCGCACTGGTTGCCGGTTCCTAGCTGGATTGCGGCGAACACCGCGAACCTGGGTGGAATGGCCTCTTCCTCGACGGGGGGGCATGGCAAAAGCAGGCTGAAAAAAGCTTGTCACGTTGTCACTCTTTCCTCCGCCTTTTCATACCCCGTCCCGTGTACTTGTACCGGTTTTTGACTTTCTCAGACATCCTCGGTTGACGATTGATTATTTAGATTACTTTATGAGAAGGGGCGTCAAATATTTCAACTCGTACGTCTCTACTTTCTAACTAGCGTTATGATTGGGGTTGACGAGCTGCTCGTGTAGCCACAAGGCGAACTTGGATGACCTGCCGGGGTCACCGCCCACAGGCTCAAGTAGAACCTCTCGCAGCACAGGATCAAGATACACATCAATGCTGTAAAAGCAAGTGTGAAACGACAGGGGAGTACCAAGCACAGAGTTCTGGGACGACAGTGATAAGCACGGCCGAACGCGCCGAAAAATACTGAAAACACTCACCGGTGCGTCTCGCCCCTGGAATTGGAACTGGCGGCGTTGGGGTCAGAGCCCATGAAAGGCTTGATGAAAGGTTAGGTCCGGAAGATCACGTACCACAATCGACCAGTCGTCCAGTGTTGGGCGCATGTCAGAATCGGAGCCACAAAGAAGCATCAGGTTGGCACGTAGGAGTGGATCGTAGCGACTAGCAATAAATTCCTGCTCAGAAACTCCGAACGCCTGTAAGCGCTCGCGGAGCTCCGAAGGATGGCCAACGCCGCGAAGGTAGTGATGAAGCCGGAGCTTGAAGAGCTTCACAAAGTATGGAGTCGTCAAGTCCGATGCCCGACTGACGACTTGGAAGCGCAGGTGGTCGGCGACCTGGTCCACCGCGGTTACGCGGCGATCATATATGGTGACAAGAAAAGCGGAAGCGTCAAGTCCGCGAAGAGTCTGTAAGTATCTCAGCGATAAGTACACAGCGGCTGGCGAGTGTCATTGGACAAGAGACACGTACATCTGAAAACCGAAGCGTCCCAAGCGCAGTGTTGAAGGCATCGCGCAGAGCAATAAACTCCGGGACATCCCAGGGCGCTGGATGGCCAAGCAGGATGGTTGCAAATGCTGAGATGATCCAGCCCTCGTGTTCTTCCTTTGTACGGTGGTTGTTGATCAGGTTGGGCTGCCAAAGCGGTCAGCGCGGTTGTCTATGGCAGCAAAACCGAGAGACTTGCGGACCACGTCGATATTCGTGGAAGAGTCGTCCCCGAGCGCGTGAATGGTCCCGTCTAGATCAGTTTTGATCTCCTGTTTCTGATTCAGCCCCTAGTCCCATTGAAACCGAAGTGAAAAACCTGGAAAAAAACAGAAAGGAGGGTTGGGATCTCCACGTTTATGCCCATGTGCCATTGAGTCTGGACGGAGGGCAAGATCGGGGCCGTGAGGTCCTTATTCAGATCGTTAGGGCCGTATTCTCCGTCGCGCCGCATCAGGTCCAGGTATTGATTCCATCTTACAGCTCTTTGCGGAACTTAGGGCGCGGCCGATTTTTTTTTCCTTTTTGAGCTGTTTTTGATCATTTCAGCCAGAACAGCTGTTCTGACCTCAATTCTCAGCGTACGTTTCTGAAAACTATATGAGCAGAATCACACGACAATTCCGCATGGCATGACGTCCTCAGAATCTTTCCATACCGCCGGTAGTAATTATAATATATTATTTTGCATGTTTTGCGGAGATGATCTCTTGTGTCGTGATTTGAAGGTTGTGTGGGATGTTGTATAGCTCTAAAAACAATTATTTGGATGGCGGAGGGCACACCGTCCTCGTAATTGAGGCATGGCACCCGGAGCGTGTGAACAGTGGACTTGAAGCTGTGAAATATTCCTACAGTCTAGGCCTTATATATCTGTGTGCTCTATCCTCCAGCGAGTGAACCAATTGTCAATATTCTGACTTTGAAGTGTTTTCGAGAGATTACATGCCTCAGATCAACTCTGTGCATCCCCGTCCGGCGACGCGGTACGGGGAGTACAAGAGCAAATCCGAGCCGTGGGACTCCTCCAGGACACTTAATAGAATGATAATGGTCAGTTTCTCAGCTCATTCAATCATAGATCACACAAATACACAGAGCCTGAGCTGTACCTATATTCTGCTTGTTCAAGTCCACTGTTCACACTCTCCGGGTGCCATACCTCAATTACGAGGACGGTGTGCCCTCCGCCATCCAAATAATTGTTTTTAGAGCTATACAACATCCCACACAACCTTCAAATCACGACACAAGAGATGATCTCCGCAAAACATGCAAAATAATATATTATAATTACTACCGGCGGTATGGAAAGATTCTGAGGACGTCATGCCCTGCGGAATTGTCGTGTGATTCTGCTCATATAGTTTTCAGAAACGTACGCTGAGAATTGAGGTCAGAACAGCTGTTCTGGCTGAAATGATCAAAAACAGCTCAAAAAGGAAAAAAAAATCGGCCGCGCCCTAAGTTCCGCAAAGAGCTGTAATGTCAGGGCGATATTCTCGAACACGCTTGTACTCCTTGCCTCGGCCTTAAATTACGGTAAGTATTTAGGATTGAAGTTGATTGCGATACGAACGACGCTGACGGCCTTCGCCACTTCCGCCGCGATCCTCTTGAAAATTACCTCGATGGATTGTACCAAGGCGTGCGCTTTGTCAGTACACCGCTGGAATCGATAGCGATGAGCGACAACTACGCAAGATGGGCATCCCAACCTTTTCCAAATTGAGGACGTCCTGCCGAATTCCGGGCCTTGCGCTTTCCTCGGATGGAACATGTGAGGCCCGATTGAGCAACTGATACAGCATAGAGAGAAGATCGACGCCGTCCGTTACGTTGTGAAATTCTCCGACCAGTTGAATATATTCGTGAAGGGCCGGGATAGACGTCTAAGAAGATCGACGTAAGCTCCCACATATAAATGAACCGAATCTTTACTTGCATCCTCTTTCGATGAGAAAACCAATGGTGTGGCGGGCATAAGACGTGATAAACACCTGAAACGCGGTGGTTTAGACAACGGGGGGTGAAAAATGGAAGGTGTGCGCACAAATAATCACAGCTACCGACACAGAAGATTGGAATGTGTGGATTACTTTGACCTTCAGGTATCTGTGTTAGTGCAGTATATATCTGCTGATATTTCTCCCGAAGTGCGGATGTGACGGCGTGAGATCGTCGTTGCTGTGGGGGGATGAATCTCATTCAAACGGACGGACAATAGACATACCGCTAACAAATTGTGTCTCTGAAGGATGCGCTGTTCTCGAGCTTGTCGTTTCACCGTAATCTATGGATGATACGTCAACATCGGTCTGCCTAGTGTCGTTTAGTTGGTGAAACCTTTTTTTTCCATTCCGAAACCTTTTCAGGCCGGCCTTTCTCGATACGCTTTTTGAGAATATCGATCTGCGTTGTTAATTTGGCAATATCCTGAAATTATTTAACAGCTGGGAAGGAATATTTCGGCCACTTACTTCTGCCAAATCAACTTCTGCGCCCTTCTCGTCAAATGGAATCTAATGAAAGCTCTCATGTCGAACGTTATCCCACGAGGGCGGTTGTTACATACATCGGTGCCAGTAAGAATTAACGCAATTGATTTCTCGTCAATTCTAAGGTGGGGCTCACTCATAAGCAACCCACCCCACGTGATCGAGCGTGACGCTCCTTTTTAGGAAGTGCCTCTTTCTCATCACAATCAAAGCTGTATTTTGGCCCGCCAATCGACATCGGACACAATTTGGCTACGAAGAACTCTTCATATAGGTATCTAGTGACATAATATAAAATTTTGGCCCGTATCCTTCGGTTGTCGGTCCGCTGAAAGCCGATTACTGCCGGAATTGCCGGAATCTCCTCATTTCTCTCGTACACTCCCACTTCTCAATGCCACGCCTGTCCAAAAAGCAAGCTTCAGCACGTAACAATTGGGCAAAAGCTGCTGGCTCCATCAAAGTAGGCGCCAAGAGGGCTCTGGAGATCTTGACACCACGAAAAAAGAAGAGGAGAATTGACATTGAAAAGGAAAATGTACGTGCCATTTTTACTTTGCAATTTCAGTCCCTCACGGGATTAGGATGGGGAGAGTGTCCATGACGGCCTGTCCGACGATGATGTCGTTGAATCGCCGTCATCCCCGCAGGGTTCATGCCATGAGGATGATTTTTTTCAATCGCCCGGACCAAGCCTTCCCCGTGACTTTGGTGATGTCCCAGCAGATGCCCGCTCCGAATTTGGGATTTTCTCTGCCAACACTAGGGTATCCCCTTCGAAATCATCATATCTGGGCCGGATCTGGCATGATTTTACACCTCGGCTACTCAATAAACTATCCCCTTCCCGGAAATCTGCAAATCTGCGGGTTTTTGATGATGACGAGTCGATTCTCGCTCAGAGATCGCCACGTCCTGCTCGAATGCTTGGCAACACATCTAGCTTTGACTCCGATAGCCTGGATTTTGAATTTACTTCGGCTCCTCGCAACAAGTTGGCTGACTCCATGTCGTCAATTAATCCTCGGGAATCAGTAGACTTTGCGTCGCTGAACTCAGCTGACTCTGCGTCGCCGCACTCTAGGTCGATTGACTCTGTGTCTATCAAGGAGATTCCCATTCCCACTTCATTGCCAGCCACTGATGCGGACTTAGCAGAGCGCGCACGTCTGCGTGAGATGGAGGCTGCCTTTTCAGATGGACGGCTACGTGAGGCCCCAACTGTGGAGGCCGCTCTCGCAGCTTTAGCTGATATTGGCAAGGTTCTTCGTCCGCCTCGGAAAAAAGGACCTGGATACATTGATCCCGAGCTTGACCCTTTCACGCACTCCCGTATCGAGGGAATACAGAGCCTTCTTGCCCTGTACACCCACCCCTCATCCTCGACCCGGGGTCAGTGGAAGAAGGCCTCGTTAAATGCTGCCATCACGTTGCGGCGTGGCAATTACTGTGCTCGTGTCTTGCGTCGCCTCGCCCGCCAGTACATTGTTGATCGGACCGTCCTGCCGGAAAACCCGTACGGGAATTGGAACGAGACTCTTCTCGTTAATGAAGATCTCTGTAACGAGCTCATGGAGTACTTACAACTCCTTGGATCGACAAAGGACAAAAATGGCAGGGAGTCTGGGATTACGTCTGCCAAAGTACAGGCATGGCTTTTGCGCCCAGACATCATGCAGAAGTACGGCTACACCAAAACCATTTCACTCGCAACATCGAAGCATTATCTGCATGCTCTCGGCTTCCGCTTTACCTCGCCTGTCAAAGGGCAATACGTCGATGGGCACGAGCAGGCAGATGTTCGCGCAGAACGTGATAAAGTCTACATCCCAAAATTGTCTGAACTCCGCACTCGCATGCGAGTTTTTGACAAGGATGGGAAAGATATCACTGCAGAGGTCGAAGCAATGGTTGCTTCTGGAAAACGGGTCGTCATTTGGTACCATGACGAGTCAATTTTCTATGCCCATGACCGTCACCGAAAATCCTGGCGCCATAAGGACGCCTCAATCAAGCCGCACAAAAAGGGCGAAGGGGTATCTTGGATGGTTGCCGATTTTGTCTCTGCAGATTTTGGCTGGCTTGTGGGGCCGAAGACCAAATGTTCCGCCCGTGTTATCCTCAAGCCTGGTAAGAACCGTGATGTGAGTGCGAAAAGTGGCCTAATATATTTTATTAACTCAATTTTCAGGGCTATTTCACCAATGACGACATCCTTGCACAGGCGCGTGTTGCGATGGAAATCCTTCCTGAGTTTGGTGATGGCATTGAACATGTCTTCGTCTATGATAACGCCACCACGCACAAGAAACGAGCAGACGATGCCCTGTCTGCACGGAAGATGCCTAAAACAAAGCCTGCCGTGTATAAATCTGGCAAGCAGGCCGGTCAAATGCGGCCAAACTTTTTTGTTGAGCGCACCTCTCGGACTCCGGATGGCAAACCGATCCATAATCCCGACGGGTCGTTCCAGAAGGAGAAGATCCAAATGACGGGTGCAACTTTTCATGATGGACAGCTGCAGTCACTTTACTTTGAGACGGGACCGGATGCAGGGCTATTCAAGGGGATGCAGTACATCCTCACTGAACGCGGATATAACGTCAAGGGCAAGCACGCTGAGTGCAATAATTTCCAGTGCCCGGTTGATGCTGATGGGAATCATCGTGACTGCTGCATGCGCCGTAAGCTCTTCAATGAGCCTATGTCCGAATTTCACAAGCTCGGAGATCTCGTCCAAAAATGGCAAGTTTTCCGAATGCTACGAGAGCTTTTGTGTGCTGCTGCGTGTGCTGGGGCATGTGCTAACAATTGTAGAGCTTAGTTGTTGTATTGCAGGTCAATCCCTCACCTCGGAGGGGGGTTATGCGGCCTTGTTCGAGCTTGCCAGCCTGTCGCTTAGCGTTGCCAAGCCCACAAGCCGGAACAAGGCGCAATCAAAATGTCAAAAGGCTGATGTGCTATCGATACATGGATGCCTACAGGTGTGCTTGCAGTGAAATTCTTCGGTATCTCGTCGACTTTCTTGCAGGGTGGGTTTAAACTTGCGCCAAGCTGCATATGCAATAAAGGAGTTCAAGTCTCATCGCCGGATCCCGGCGAACGTACACGAGCACGTCGGCATCGTCGAGCGCGCGTCCAGGCCCTAAAAATCCTAACCCTAATCCGTCCCAAAAAGGAAATTACCTTACGTAATAGGGTTACGTTTCATTTTTGTCGGGGTCGAAAAACAAAATTTTGTTCAATCGTTCTGGGAAGCACACCATAGCTTCTTTAGCATCTCTTATGGTGTTCTGAGGTGTTTTTAATGTGACTCTTCCTTCGGGCAAAATGTAGTTACAACTTCTATATTTGGGATCGATCACTGCCAAATCCGGAACCGTGATGTGGTGACGGGCACTGTATACCAAATGCCCCAGACGTTCTGGTGTGATCCGTGCGCATCTTTCCTTATCATTTATTAAAACTCCGCCGGATCAGTCCGTGGGACTGATAAGATAAAGGATCGCACTCAGAACGTCTGGGTTACCGAGACAGCAATCGAGCTAGTCACGTTCCCGACATTATAGGGCAGTTCGCTCGCTGCGCTCGCGAGGCAGACGCGCGGCGGATCACCGGACCGCTCGGAACGATCCGAGGCAGACGTTTTGATGAGAAAAGATTGCGGAACACTGCCCTATAACTAATCTCGGCTCCAGATCTTTACGGGGTTCGGCGGACTCTGAAATTTGGGGCACATCAATCAAGAAATCCAAGCAGCCATCACCCCGTAAAGATCTGGTGCAGTTTACCCGTAGCACATGCGATTGCTCAGATCAGTCACGAATGTAACATATCATAACACGTCGTAACACTTTGTAACAAGCCTAATTGTCGATGGATGAAGACTTCGAATTCCTCTTTGTTGACGAGCCCCATATCGAGCCAGATGACTCTCAGAATCATCTCGGCAACGAGGAGGACAGCCCCCTGATCCCGGATGACGATGCGGATCTGCAGGAGCTCATTCATCGGTCAAACTCGCGGTACTTACGGGACAAAATTGCGCCTGGGGATTTACGGAAAAAGGTCCTAAATGTCCTCGCTGCTATGAAGACGGAAGGGATCAACCTTCCAATATTTTTAGATGCTCTGTGCTGGGGGGACGAAGCGTGCATCAGCGACGGGACAATACGGTACGTAAGAACAGCACCAAGACCAGGGCTTCTCCCATGTCGACCTGCCAATCGTGTGCTACCATCCCGCCATTGCGCTGTGTAAACTCAAGCCGAATTTTGGCGCGCGCGGGAGCTGACTGATAACCGCGAGACTTGAGGGCGTCGTCGCGTGCCTGCTGAAGGATCTTCTGTGCCTTGAGAGCATTGCGGTGATGAGCATCAAGAAGGGATTGGACGGCTGGCATGGGAAGATGGGGAAGCACCCAGAGATGGCAGGGCGCAACAGCGGGCGGCGCGTCGAAGGGAGGATGACGGTGATCAACAAACGCGACGCGAGAGTCACGCTTTTGACGCGTTGCCGGCCACCAAAGGGCAAGCGTGACTCAATCGCATGTGTTACGGTCAAAGTGCACCAGACGTTATAGGGCAGTGATCCCCCATCGAATTTCTTGTTTCAGCACCTCGCTATCATTTGAACATCACAACATTCCTATCCCCGGTGAGATTTACCGGCAACTGCTACACTGAGTGTGAACTGCCCTATACGTCTGGTTAACGAGACTACCCTATAACGTGTGCACTTCCGCATCTCTTTTTCATCAAAACCTCTGCCTCGGATCATTCCGAGCGGTCCGGTGGTCCGCCTCGCGAGCGCAGCGAGCGGCACACCCAAACATCTGGAGCCGACGAGAGGATAGCAACAAAGGAACAAAAAACCTACTGGGTGATGTCGGAGTTTGATATGGAAAAGCACCCTCTGAAACGCCTGTGAATATAGGGAATTTCTCATGAAGACTGCTATCATTCAGCAAAGACGTCCATAATTTGTTCCAGCAGGACAAAAGATGGGAGTTTCGGAAAGATCAAGTCTTGTCACGATCACCGGGGAGGTCCAATGCGGAAATCTCGAGAGCTTGATCATTAATGTCACAGTCAATGAGACGACTCGAGACAGTCAACTGGAGGTTGCGCAAGCGCATGATTTCCTCGCCCGAATTCTTCTTCTTCTTCTTCAGATCAAACAAGATGAACTCCCCATCCCATGCCCAAGCTGCCGAATCATAGGGAGCCAAGGACAGTACTTGTCCGGAGATCATAAACGGTGATGCAGCCAGATGGAGTTCTGCACGAGGAATGGCAGATAGGGAAGCAGCTTTCGAGCCAGACGTGCCGCGCTTGATAAGGGTGCACTTAGCAACACTAGGGTTGTAAACAAGTTGCCAAGTTGAAAGTGGCTCGTCGACGAGATGTTATGGGCGGTTTCGGTATCTCGTGTCCACGACTTTCCTCCAATTGTGAATCCCCTCACCCGCTGTAGGCGGTCATGGCTCGCATGAGTGTCATGAGTCATGTCAAAGAATGTTCGCAAAATCGATTTTTTGTGTGCGAGATTACCGGAAATGTCAATTTCAGCAAACAGAGAGTGGTTTGAGGGGGATGATTCCAATAGTTTCTCGGCCACAGCCATTGCGTCGAGGTCGAGACCGGCCACCAAATTGGCGAAATCAACAGTGTTAGGGTCAATTAACTCGCCCTCGTTCGAGGAGAGATTGGCCATCGAACGGTCAACATCACTAGAGATTGCCGGATACTTTCCACCCATGGGATGCGAAAGATCTCTGTCCTTCCTTCGGAATCGTTCCGAAAATGACATGGCCATTCGCACCCCATATTCAGCGAGAATCTGTTCCGCTGCCTTGACGCCTGCCATCCACACCTTATCGAGATCACAAGAATCTGCCCGGAGCTCGCGTTTGAAGTGCGACGGCCGCAGATGATCAACGTGACGCATGCGAGTCATATTTAGGCGGCGTGGTTTTCGTTCCAACTCGGGGTGACACTCGTAAATGTAGTCCAGGTTCATGGCCGATGAGAAACGGTCCCGAAGCTCGCCAACACTGCAGTTGGGCGAGTGACCACCAATCATTCTTGCACGACCAAACAACGCCTCGAGAACATCATCGCCGAGAAGACAAATGAACACCTTCAACTTTCCGTTGATAAGGCGAGTTTTTGGAACCATGAGGACAGCATTTTTCGCCATAGCTTGCATGTCGGCGTAAAGCTGGTTGGGGATAAAGGAGGTGCCGTTCTCGACGTACAGTGCACAAAGGAGGTGGGAGAAACTGACCAATGATTGGATTTGCTCCGATAACGAGAGCTCGGTGTTTATGAATGGCTGTAGTAGGGCGTCGAAAAGTTCCCCAAGGAGACAGAGTGCTTCAAACTCCGCTACCTCACTCGGATCGAAGTCTTCGGGGTCCAACTCCACTATTTCCACAATGCACATAAGGAGCTTTATTGAATTGGCAACGTTTTGAGCATCCGATGGATCCAGCAGGTTGTGGATCGTGGTTTCGGACCAATCGTGGTCGGGCAATCGTTCGAGCCACCCCAAAAGTAGGTCCCGATTAATGCAGACATTCTTTACAACTATCCCTTCGGGAGAGCAGAGGCTGCTACATGTACCTAGAACAGAGTTTAATTCATGCTGTGAATCACCTCGACAGAATTGACATACATTTGAAAGTGTGCTTGGGATCCGAATTATTTGTAATGTTGTCTTTCCCAACCCGAAGATTCAGCCCTGGTAGGTTGCGGACGTATGGATAGAGCGGATTTCCCGGGAGGATTTCGCTCTGCATGCACAAAATAAAGAGAGCTAGACGCCTTTTGTGGTCTCCATCGGTTGCAACCGATAGAATTGGTCCATGCTTGACTTCTCCATCCGGCGATCGCTTCCACGCTCCGAGGACCATCTCAATCATCCAGAGGCCGTCCTGCCACGGTCCTTTCTTGCACGTCGGTCCCATAAAAACTGGCTTTGCACCGTAGTTGGTTTCGTATAGCCGGGAGATCGCGCCAACACAAGTCTCGTGCGAGATGTGGACCTTCCCTTCCTTTACCGCCGAAACAGCAGCCTCCACCGTATGAGTATATTTCCCCACTTTAATTGTATCCAGGCCGGCAAGGTGTTCAATACAAAAACCACCCATTTCATCAGTTTCCGTCATGTAAACGACCTTGCGTTCGGTAGCGAGCTCGTCGAAAGATAGCGTGTGACCACACTTGATCGGCAGGAAAGAGTCGGTTTCCTTGTCGCGTAGAGTATGGGAACCGAAGAGTGTCGTAATGTTTCTAGAAACGTCGGCAAGTCGCAATCCACCAACGGAGGGTACCAAGTTGAACTGCCGCCGGTATGGTTGGATTGTCTTTCTGGATGGAAGGGCAAATATCGAGTGGTTCATGGAGTAAACAGAACCTTCGCCGCTGAGCTCGTACAGCTCTATGGCGAGATCAATTTCATACTGTGTGTAGTTGCGGGCTGTGTATTTCCCGGCCTTGGCGAGCTGGCACTGTTCCAGTATTTTCTTGGGGCCCCATCCTTCTTTCTCCGCATTGGCCAATAGCCGATGTAATGCAGGGATCGACTCGGAATTTTGGCCTATAAAATGGAACAAATCTTTCCACTCCAATAACCGTGCTTGTGCGCAGGTGACAGAGTCCTTCAAGTCGAGATTCTAGCATGGTTTCTGTCAGAACTGAGGCTACGTGACAAAGCAAAAAACATACCTTCAGTTTCAGATCATTGACCTGTTCCTTTACCGTAGTCACCTTCGCGTGAAGCTGGTCAGAATTGAGGTTCTCGTGGTTACGGATCCGTTCATAGGATCGGCTGGCCCGCTCTTTGATGATCCCGATATCAAGTGTTAATGCGGAACACTTGGAACACGGAAAAAGGCCATCCAGCGTCACCACGGCGCCGAGACATTGGGCTGAATGAGCCTTCGGGAGCTCAGATAAAATCAAATCATATTTGGGTCGCCCTGTAGCACCGGGCGCGTGTAATTGGAAAGGATATGTAGTCCATAATGTCTGGGCATCCCATTCAATGGGAATGCCGGGGCAAGGTACGGACCAAGCCCGGGACGAGCTGTTTCCGACGGATTGCTGAGATGTGGTACCCGATGCTCCCGATGAGAATGCCCGTGGCTGTGGCCGGGTAGCGTCCGGCAGCTGTGATGGCACGGTAGGTAGGACGGAACGCGCAGTTTGCGGTCCTCCAACTCCTAAGGCAAAACTCGGTAAAAGAGCCACGAATATGAGCAGCAGACGCACCTCGACAAGCAGAGCTTTTCAAATGACTATTGACAGAGGCCTCATTTGAAGCCGGCTCGGTAGGCGGAGTTTTGTCATAGTTATAGACAGTAGGGCGATAGTACAAAGTCGCAGAAGCCTCTTGTACATGGGCAGAAGGGGTATGGGGACTATGAACAGTATTTACACCAACATTCGTCGCTTGTTGGTCGTTCACGGTGTTGGCGTAATAAGGCGGTTTTGGGTGGATTGACGGGATCAGGAAAGTGCGGATGTGGGCGGCACCACCGAGGAACCTTCAGTCAGGCTTGAGTAAGGCTGGACCGGAGGTACGGCTCAAGAACGCGCGTAGGCGCGTCGCGCTCGAGGCGAGGTGCTTTGTTTGTGGCCAAACCAAGTCCAAATATTTGGTAGGGGGGGGGTCATCACGTGTGTTGATCGGTGGGTCCGATAATGAGATCGAACACCCCTTGGCAAGGGGTGTGTAAGGGATAGATCCGCTCATTAGATGCCGACGACAGTTTGGATGGATTTCGACATGTTACTCTATGCATATGTGGTAAGCTCAGGAGCCATGTTTCGTTCCCCGAACCTGCAATGTGTCACAGGTAGCGGAAACCATGCAGAAAGCGAAAATGGCGTAGATAGAGATGTACCAGCGTCAGGATAGAGGACACCTGATTCCGGATGTCATTTTGAAAGGGATTTGAGTGTGAACTTGAAGGCTGGGCAGACGCGCAGTCCATCGCGTGGCTAGAATAGACGGGAATGGCATGCAATTTGAGATCCAGATAACGCCGAAACCTTGCAGGCCTGGACACTTTTTATGACGGAACATTCATCGCCGTGGAAGGCGAAGGGTAGGTTGATGTTGGCACTGTTTGGCGATCACGACTTTGGATGTATTTTGCATGACCACCTGTTCTCTCGCAGTGTCTGTCAGACTGTCTTGAATGTTCGTCTGTGGACCAAGTAACCTTAACCTTCCAATCTGCCAGCTGCCACCTCGTAGGGATTGGTGCCAAAGCACATGCGCACTGCCATGCACTGGCCCCATGCACTGGCCCCATGTACTGTACTATTTCGACCAAGTGTTCATCAATTTTGGATTTTTCGATGTCCGAGAAGGCCCAAAAATTTCCTTTCGAATTATGGTGATTTTTTCACACATCAAAAAAAAGTTGGATGGTACGCGTTACTGAACACTTGGTCGAAATAGTACAGTAGTCCTGTTGTTACCACACTGGTCCGATCCGTTAAGTATTACAAATCATCGGAGTTTGAATTCATATCATGAAGTAGGATACATGGAATACGTGTTTTTTCATAGAATTTGCATACAGAATGACTCTTAGTATCTGTGTACAAGGTTCTGCCTCTTCATAATTTCCATAAAGTCCCTGAAACGAGTAGGAGACAGATGTTCGAAATGTCATGTGACTCAGGCATTATCGAACCGGAAAAGGCCCAAAGTCGAGATTTCTTCCTCGAAAAATGGAGAACAAAACACTACAAGCCTGCAGTAGTGTTGTAGGATAGGGGTCTAACTCCCGAGACTCGAACCGTGTGAGAGAGAGATAAAAAATAAGAGGATAATTATTACGGGCATGAGTGCCCAGTATTTATACTACACAACAATGTATCTAGAAAATTCTACTAACTACTTGTCCATGGCTTACTCAGTGGCTGACTGAGCAAGTCGTGCGCCGGTCAGCGCGTACGCCGACTCTTCGGAATGTTCCCGAAGTTGCCGGATTGCCGGACCGTATTGGCACTGCCACTGATGCATAGTTCAACACTCCCCCTCAAGCCGGCAACAAGCCGAGTTCGCGAACGAACTTCTCGTGCTTCGGGCGCGGCAACGCTTTCGTAAAAATGTCGGCGACCATTTCGTCTGTGGGACAATACTGGAGCTCGATAATGCCGGTTTCCACTTTTTCACGGACAAAGTGGTTCTGCACATCGAAGTGTTTGGATCGCGCGTGGTATTGTGGGTCTCTCGCGATCGCAATTGTGGACTGATTGTCCTCATATAGCAAGGTGGGTTCTTCTTGAGTGTACCCGAGCTCTGCTAAGAGGTTTCGGCTCCAAATGGCCTGCCGAGTAGCGTGCGCGAGGGCTGTGTACTCAGCCTCGGTTGATGATAACGCGACAGTCGACTGTTTCTTGGAAGACCAAGCAAACGTAGCACCGCCTAGGAGGAATGTGTAACCGGAGATTGATTTCCGGTCGTCGGGGTTTGACGCATAGTCGGCATCAGTGTATCCGGCCGTGAGAACTTTGGGTTCATCATTTGCTCGGAAGGTGAGTTTGAGGTTTCTGGTCCCAGACAAATACCTGAACACTCTCTTTACAGCTGTCCAGTGCTCAGGGCCAGGATTCGACGTGTGCTGACTAAGGGTCTGCACCGCAAATGCGATGTCGGGCCGGGTGCAAAGTGCCGCGTACATCAGTGAACCGATCGCGGATTGATACCCGGCACGAATGGCGGGTTCTGCGGGGTCCTCGCTCGGTCGTTTGCGTATTACGATGTTGGGATCCAGTGGTGTGGTGACGGGCGACGCGTTGTGGAGTCCGAAACGAGTGAGTATCCCATCAATATACTGCTGTTGGGATAATGAGATGGTGCCGTTCTCGCGGTCCCTCTCAATCTCGATGCCAATGATTTTCTTTGGCTCTCCCATGTCTTTCACGTCAAATAGCGCGGCTAATTCCGCTTTGATTGCTGCTAGATCATCGGTGGTTTCCGCGATGATCAACAAGTCATCAACCCAGACTGTCAAAAAAGCGTTTTTGCCGTCTCGGGTGCGCTTGTAGACACAGTGGTCCACTTCTAGCTTTGTGAATCCAACAGAAGCGAGTTTCCTGTCGAGTTCCCTGTTCCACTCGCGCCCTGACTGCTTTAACCCGTACAGAGTCTTGTACAGTCGGCAGACGCGTCCGGAACCGTCATCATACCCGGGAGGTTGGCGCATGTATATCTCCTCTTCGAGTTCTCCATTGAGGTACGCTCCTTTGATATCCATCTGACCTATTTCAAAGTCCTTGATGGCGGCGATACCGAGTGCAGCGCGGACCGATTCGAGACGTACAACCGGGGCAAAAGTTTCGGTGAAATCAATACCGGGGATCTGCGAAAATCCCTGAGCAACGAGCCGGGCTTTGTATCGCGAAATGTGGCCGTGCTCGTCGTATTTCTTGACGTAGGTCCACCGGCATCCAACTGGATCTCTTCCCTCGGGAAGGTCTTTGAGCTGGTAAGTCCCCATTTCCCCGATCATTTCCATTTCCTCATCCATTGCCTTTTTCCATTCGGGCCATTCCCGCGATGCTTGCGCCTCAGCAAGACTGCGTGGGAAATCATCACGGTTCATGTGTTCGCCGTCACCGGCTAGATAACTTTGGATCAACGCAACATTCGCGGATTCGGGTGATGGGTCCGAGGTGCGTGGCGGTGCGGCTTTTCGTGCGGCGGGATTATTGACCTTCTTATAGTCGTGATCCTTTATTTCTCGGGGTGAGCGACGCGGTTCGGTGGGTTTTGCTGGCGCGTCAACAGGCCCCCGGAAACTACCATGTAACCCTGTCCGGGATAGAGTAAAACTGTAGCCCAAAATGACCCCCAACCTAGTCCGCGATATAGAGTAAAAGAGCCTGAAAACCGGGGAACCTTGTCCGCCATAGAGTAAATTGTGAGGAGCGCGGAACTTTTTTTGGTGTGTATGTGCCTGGAGCCATGGAATGGTGCAGATTTGGTACAAACATCTGTGTTGAACGTCGCTGATCAGAGATTTGAATTGATTTCACACGCCAGAACAGACCAATTCCCAGTCAATCAGGCCAAAAATTTGAGCTGGGAGAAAAAATCACAATTTTACCTCCTAAAACCTTGTCCGAGATAGAGTAAAAGATGGTCCAGACGGCCAAATTTCGTAAGGTAAAACTGCCCAGATTTTGGGCTCAACCCGGACAAGGTTACATGGTAGTTTCCGGGGGCCTGCGTCAACTATATTTGGTGCGTGATCCGTTGCTGGCATCGGTTGGAGCTGATCATGATCAGTTGTTTCCGTGCCTTTCGGTGACAGTGGATTGCCAATCAATTCTATCTCCCCCTCGAGCCGCTGATCACCCGCGCTATTTTCCTGTGTGGTGCTGGGTTCAACGAACTCGTAATTTCGGGATTCACGGATGCTGCGTAGGCGTGCGTCGTAGTATTTGATCACGCCGGGATCTTCCGAGAAACCAACAAAGGTGTGTTTATCTGCCTTGCTTGAGTCTCCTCCAAGTTTTGACAGGTTCTTCCCTTCTCGTTTGACCCATACATCACATCCAAACTCGCGCAAGTGTGCGACACTGGGCTTGTGACCCGTCCAGGCTTCCTCTGGTGTCTTTCCTTCTAGGGCTCGAGTTGGCGCGCGGTTTCTGATGTATGCTGCGTACTCGATAGCCGATTGCCATAAGAATGATGGTGAGCCCCTCGCGATCAACATAGCTCTTCCGAGTTCGACTAGAGTGCGGTTGAATCGTTCCGCTACTCCGTTAGATGCATGTGCGTATGGAGCCGGGGTCTGCAAATGGATTCCCTTCTGTTTCAGCCACTGTTTGACCTCCTTGCTGGTAAGTTCCTTGGCATTATCAACGCGAATGACCTTTGGCGTAACTCCGTGCTGATTCTCGATGAAGGTGACATATTCTTTGATTTTTCCGAAAGCATCTGATTTGTACTTCAGGAATTCGGGGGTGCAGCGCCGGGTTGCATCGTCTGTAAACGTGATGCTGTATTTCGATTTCTGGAGGGATTCAATGCGTGCAGGGCCCCAGATGTCACTGTGTGTCAGTTCTCCGGGCTCCTCGCGTCGGTGGTGTGCTTCCTGCGGGTATGGCCTGTTTGTCATTTTAGCTTGGATGCAAGCTTCGCACTGGCTGAGTGGCGGCGAGTCCTTATCAATAGTGAGTCCTTCCACCAATTTATCCTTCACAAGTCTTTCCAACCCAAATTTTCCTAGGTGCCCCATTCTCCTGTGCCATGTGTCCCAAGTGTTTGCGCCAGCATCAGCTGCCGCGTTGCTATGCTCGGCTGGAGGCATACGGCTGACTGCCTTCATGAGGTAAAGTCGCCGTGATTTTTCGCCCTCCGCCAAAATTCTGCCGTCCTTCCGTAGGAATTGAACTCTCCCGTGCCTGAAAGATGCGGCCATCCCGGCGTCATCAAGTCGGCTAATGGAGATCAAATTGTTGATTGCCTTCGGCGCGTACAGTGTGTCTTTGAGCTGGTGAGTAATTTTTTCTCCACCCACTTGACAGTCTAATAAAACTGTCCCGCGTCCCATGGCCTGGATTGCGACGTTTCCAATGCCGCTAATTGATGTAGCCTCGAGTGGTTTGAACTCGGTGAAGGTGGCGCGATCATTGCAGATGTGTGATGTTGTTCCGGAATCGGCGAGCCAACTGTAGTGAGAAAAATGTGAATCAAATTGAGCTTTTGACTCGGCATGGTAAGCTGCCTCTGCTACGTCGTTTCTAATGTTGCCTGATTCCTCTGCCTGGTTGGTGCGCTCCCTCTTCTTCTTCCGGTCTTTGTTCCTTCCTGGGCCTTTCCCTTCTTGGCCACCTCCTTTGGACCAACATTGATCCCGCGTGTGACCGTGCTTATGGCAGTTCCAGCACTCTACATCATCGGCACCTTTTGCCGATGTGGAGTTGCCACGGGTATTCCCGCTGCCTGTCCTGGAGTTCCGCCCATACATGGCAGACTCTCCTCCCCCGGATTTCTCGATCCGTCGCCGATTTTCCTCCAAAATGATGGCTATAAATTCGTGCAACGTGACTGTGGGGTTGTTTCCGGTGGATCCGAGGTACGCGGAGGTGAATTGATCTAGTGATGAGATTAACAACATGACGAAATCTTCATCAGTGACAACGCTTCCGAGCATGCCAAGCTCTTCCTGGATTCGGCGCAATTCAGTGGTGTGCTCGACAATATCGGTGGATTCATCGGCAACAGTCCGGTAGAGGCGGCGGCGGTGAGACAATACTCCCAATTTCCCTCTAGCTTCCTTCACTAACTTCAGCTGCAACCACATTTCGGCTGCAGTCTTGGCGCCCGCGATATGAATCATCTGCGTGTCACTCAGGGTGAGCTCGATTTGGGTCTGCGCGCGTCCATCTGTCTCCTCCCATTTCTGGATTTTCTCGATCTCCGCGGATGTAGGTTGCTGGGGATTGGCAGGTACCGGTTTCTTCTCTGTCCCATCGGCGTATTTCAGCAGGGCTCGTTCTCGCAGGATCGCAGTGACGCGACGCTTCCACGGAACCCAATTATGCTCCTGGAGAAGCTCGATTCGGAAGAGAGATGAGGGGGTGGCGTCAGACATGATTTAGAGTTGTGATTGGCAAGGTAACAAGTACAGCGAGTCTTCGGTATAGTTTAGTTAGGGCCGGGGCCCATAACCTGTTGTAGGATAGGGGTCTAACTCCCGAGACTCGAACCGTGTGAGAGAGAGATAAAAAATAAGAGGATAATTATTACGGGCATGAGTGCCCAGTATTTATACTACACAACAATGTATCTAGAAAATTCTACTAACTACTTGTCCATGGCTTACTCAGTGGCTGACTGAGCAAGTCGTGCGCCGGTCAGCGCGTACGCCGACTCTTCGGAATGTTCCCGAAGTTGCCGGATTGCCGGACCGTATTGGCACTGCCACTGATGCATAGTTCAACAAGTAGATGTTAAAATCCCTTCAGAGTGATTTTGAGTGTTCAACATGAAATGTGCTGGAGTCGAATGTGAAAGTATCGAGATTGAAACTCCGATGATTTGTAATAAGCCGCTACCCCGATCGGACCCCTGCGGTAACCAACAGACTTCAACAAGCGAGGCACGAGCTTCACATGTTGAAGCGTCTGTCTGGGAGAGACTAGGCCCCATGCACAATGAGCTGTATGATTGCAGACCGAACTTCGTGACAAGCTGCAATTTTGACCCTGCCCCTTCAAGATTCGCAGGAAAGTAGGGTAGGTATAGTTTGTGTGTAAAATTTTCGTTTCAAAAAATTCGGAGTACCACCCAGCGTGGGGGAAAAGAAAAACGCAAAATCTAGAGTGAAAATTGAATTTGGTGTACGTATTCGGCCTTCTGCTTGCCCTTTCCCTTGACCTGGACCCCTCGAGACATTGCCTCTGCCTTGGTTTTCCACTGCACTGTTGCGTGCACTCCATCGTGCAACTGGAATTTCTTGATGGCAAACTCGGCAATCGGTCCAGTGGCGCCCAGTCGATAAACACTTGCGTAGCGATCCCCGCATCAATAGAACTGGTGAATGGTTGGAAGGGGGCAGAGGCAAAGTCCCTCATCGACAAGGTCCTTGGCTTTTTGCCAGGTTCCATTAGAACACTCCCAGAACCACTGCTTTACCCAAGCCCAGAACTATTCAATGGGATTCGTCTCAGGGTGGAACTTGGGCAAGAAATGGCACACCATCCCTGGTGCAGCTGCAATGAGCTACATTTCGACTAATTCAGTAAATCCTCAATCAGAAATGAAGTGAACTGCACCAGCTCGAGCTGGGATTTTTGGCTGGCAAAATCCGGTTGGAGCCAGAGCAACCACTGCATGCAACAATCAATGGGGTGCTCTTCATCTTCCTCCTTTATGTCGTTGCTGTCCTCACCATACATTTCGCGTTCTTCATCGGCTGAAGCACCCTTGAGATGAGGTTTGCGAGCTTTCACAAGTTTGCATGCTTTGCAGTCACCAATCAATGTCTTACTGTTGGTGTCCTTCATATAGCCCTGCTCAGCAAGAATCACCTTCATGCCCTTTGGAAGCCCCTCAAAATTCTTGTATGGGTGATCATCTGGAAGATTAGTGTTGAAGGTCATTTTCTGGGGCTTACCACCATGACCGTGCAGGTTGTTGGGTGGAATGCTGGTGTCGCGCATCGCAGGAACTTTGCTGCTGGGGTTGACATTCATTTTGGTTGCAGTGAGAGCATCTTGCATGAGGCTTCCGTGTGCAGAGGAGTTATCAAACACCCAGTGAATAATGGCCTTCAGAAACATGCGGCGTGCAATGAGAATAGCTATGATGAGCTGGTGAAGTTTAAATCAGTTTAGCAGCAGCAAAAAGAAGTAACAAACCTGTGCAATCATCTGTTCCATGTTCCAGTAGGCATCACCACCAGTTTTACCATCAGGATAAATTATCATGGTGAAGTCTGTGATTGCTAAACGTAATTCAGCCACCAGTTTCTCGTTCTCTGCTCTCATCTTTCGGTGAGACCAAGAAGACCATAGTGTTCGCACAAAAATGCAGACACCATAATCAAACGATGGCAGCCTTTCTTTTTGAGGACCTGCTTGCCGGGCTTTAGCCAATATTGATTATTTTGGTAGTCGTTCAAGTGAAAGCTGGCCTCATCATGCATGAGAACAACATGCTCGATCTCATCATCAGCGAGCTCGGGGAGAACCTCTCCCATATCTGGCTCAGCATACGTCACTCGAAAATGTTCAAATGCATGCAGCTCTAGCCATGTAACCGATCCAATCGGGATTAAGGTTCACCAGGGGTAAGGGTATACCTCCCAAGGTACAAGGTAAGGTATGGAGAAGGTAGAGGCAGAGGTTGCCACCTTGATACCTTTGGTCAACCCTT
Source organism: Mycena sp. CBHHK59/15 (assembly GCA_029204085.1). Classification (NCBI taxonomy): domain Eukaryota; kingdom Fungi; phylum Basidiomycota; class Agaricomycetes; order Agaricales; family Mycenaceae; genus Mycena; species Mycena sp. CBHHK59/15. Next base: position 52,089 of record JARGXW010000483.1, on the reverse strand, counting down.
GTCCAACCTCAAGAGGTACAGAGGTAGCCAGGGGTATGGTAAATATATGTATGTAACACAGTTTCAGATGTAAGTTCTGTGTTTTTGGACACAGATATGCCATTTGTCCAAGGCCCATTAATGAATATACATATCTGTCTTAATTTCACCCTTGTAACTATCCCATCCAGGTGACACTCTCAATCACCTTACCAATGTTCAAAAATTATATTGACATTGAAAGCCTTATCACAAGGCTGAGATAGGTAGTCAACCTCAGAATAGTTACAAACTGGTATGTTTGAACATCTAATGTCCATATTACCTGCATTATGGCTTGATTGTTCACAAAACCTGCTCTCAAAGGTACAGGTAAGGGTCTAAGGGCTGTACCTCCAAGGTTTTAGAGGTAAGGTAGAGGTATACCTCCCCAGAGGTCAGGGGTTTCGGAGGTAAGGGTAGAGGTCAGGGCATTTGCACCTCTACCTCTACCCCTGGTGAACCTCAATCGGGATGATTAACCGATGTGGCTATGCCTTCAGATCACACCAAGTTCAACTCGAGCGCTGGCACTTTCCCCGACTAGTATCGCAGCACCGCTCCGATGCTCTCCATTCCAAGAAATACACCTGTGCCTTGATTAACCATATTTTTCCATTCCTCCAGTCTCATTACTCATTTCCACAGCTTTTTCAATTTAATTCGGACTTTCTTGGTTTTATTACACACACACTTAGACTTTGCTCTCGGAAACTCGAAAATCTGATATGTTTCACTTTTTTTTGCTTACTATTTTGTTTACTTATTGCTATGTTCATTGTACTATAAAATGTAGGTAGTTCTACAGACAAAAATAACGAAATTTCCCCTCATCGTTCGAGCTCTAAGTTTGCTCTCTCTTGCCCTCTCGTGTCCTCCATCGTCCTCCATAGTCCTCTTTGTCCCTTGTCATCTTCCGCATCGATCGTGTGCTGTTATTCTCCCGATCATGTCGAATTTGATCCCCCATCAGTAGCACCCGTTTTAGTTCACGCGACCGAGTTCTGAACTCTCGCTGAATGCCCTCGCACATCACACCACCACTACGGCCCTCAGAGCAGCCATCCAAATTATTTTACCTTTATTATAGCTCCGCTCTCAGACGTGCTGTAGGCGTATCAGTGCGCAGAGCTTTTAGTGGACCAGAAGCAGCAGCAGCAGCAGTGAGAGCTGGTTTGGGAGAAGGGGTAGCGGCAGAGGGAGCTTCCATTGCATTGGTGGCAGCCAACTGACATTTCAGTTCAGCTTCTGAGATGTGGAGAGCACCCGATTTGAATTCGTCCCGAAGTTTTTTCTTTTTGGCTTGAACTGTTCACTTTGACGAGCCCCCGACACCAAAGGCTCCTCTCTGAGTGCCTACAGGTTATAATTAGCTTGGTATTCAATTTCTACAGCCAGGAAACATGCCTGCATTATTATTCAATGCTCCGCCTTCCCGATTCTCAGCACTTCGCATCTCAGCAGCATGGTGCTTGGCAGCGGCTCTTTCCCGCTTCTCAAGCCATCTCGCTTCTCACTCGTCATATGTCCGTGGCTTGGGCTGTGCTTCCCAGGCTTCAAAATAGTTGGTGTCTTTCTCTGTCTCCGATTCTATATCAGTCTCCCACAGAGTGTCCCCACCATCATTTGACTCAGTTTCCGTGGTCTCAGGCAGAGGCTGAGTGGAGGTGAACATCCCACCAGCTCCCCTGTGCTGGTGAGACGTGGTTTGGGGGACCCGAGGCATGCTGCAAAAGGAGAGGAAGGCATCAGGCAGATTGATGGTAGGGCACAGCCACCGGTTATGACTGGCCCACACCAAAAACGCAAAATTTCGTTGGGAAAAAAAAAGTTTCATTTTCAGAAGTTTTGCTCTGGGGGATCTGTACAGGGCCTTCTTATAGTGCTATTTACATGATAACTTAATGTGAAAGCATAGATTCACTAGATTTCGAGTGGGAGGGAAAACTTTGTTGTATTTGCAGAATACTAGCTACATTTTATAGGCAAAAGGGGAGCACAGGATTCAGTAAATAAAAAGACTAGATAAATAAACCTTGTTCATGTGAACATCCCGTAGGTGGCAGGGGTGCAAAATCTGACGGTGTGTAGTGGTGGATGGAATATCATGGAATTATTTGGACAATATTAGGCTTGGCTGCTGGAAGATCAAAGAAAGTCAGGGAAGATCCATAGAATGGAGAGCTCCACTATCTGAGTAATACTCAGGGCCATTGGGCTCGTCGTGTCGTTGCAATGCGTGTAGTTGGACAGTGGGAAGTGGGGAAAGTGGGGAAACACCGTTGACATGTTGTTTGGTTCCGAAGTCACTGCCAAAGTCGGCCGATCAGAGCCGATTCCGAGATCAGCACCGATCCGTGCTCATCATCATTGTCTGCATTGTCTACCCGGTGATGTTGGCATGGAATGATGGCTCGAACCACACCATTGAGGTGAAGGGTAAGAGAAGGAGTTGTTGCTGGCTTCGGTGCCATTGAAACAGGAAGACCACAAAATCGAACTGTAAGATGCAGGATAGCCATAGGTGCAACATATGTGTCCTCAACATAATGTGCAAGATTAGCAGGGATGTTTTTTTGATACAGATGAACTCGACACACAGGCTGTGGTTCCTGTGATTGCCTGAGGGGGACAACTTTTGTATTGATCCAATCAAACTCTGCATGGGCAGTCTCAACGTCATAATGTGCCGGTGCACCATGGAGGATGGAAAGTCATTTCTTAATCGCCCCCAATGCATACCAAAAGCATAGCTCATGCTTCGCATCCAGATACTCGGCCATGAACACATTAATTTCCGACCAATCCTTGTCTGTGAGTGTAATAATTGCTCGGATCTTCCAGACCTTGTTAAAATGGGCAAGAAGCTGCCGAAGGAATCGTTCCTTCCCACCAGCCACTCCATCAGGTGATGATTGAACCAGAAGATATCCCAATGGCATCCCAGATCCATAAACTTCACCCAATAATGCATAGACTTCATAGCGTGGCCCATTTGTGTCCCCTGAATCCGAAATAAACTGGTTGTTGAATCATTCAGAAGATACACTTACAGGCAGAGTCCGACGAAAGCTCCCAGACACGCCCACCCACCTCTCATAGAATTTTGAGAAGAGCAAATGTGATAGCTGTAAAACCAGGCTGGCTAGTGAGGGGGATTGGTTCGACATTATAGAGCGGCTTCTTTCCTGTAGTAGGATCACGATCAGTTCGACTGAATTCCTCGAGAATTATGTTGGCAAATTTAATTTCATCCGGATCTCACTTCCATTCAGAGGCATTGAGCTCAGTCGTAGATGACATTACAGGTGAATGAAGGCTTTGGATGAGTCTTCAAAATTTCGTCCCACAACTAAAATATATTAGAAAAGTATTTCAATTAGATACACATATACGGACCTGCCTGGGAGTAAGTTTTGAGTTTTGATTTACAAAATCAATGACGTCCAGAGGAACATCAATGGAATAGTATGGAATGTGGTCATCCATATGTGAAATCTTGACAAAGGCGAGCTGGTCCCAGTCATTCACCGTGATGTGGAGCCAGCCATTGCATTGGAATGAATCCATTGCCACTTTATCTCCAGGTTTTGCCCCTTCATGCTGAGTTTCTTGGGAGGATGCTGATGAGGCTGGGTTTGAGCACAATGGTACATGACCTGTGACAATTCTGTGTTTAATCACTAATACATTCTTAGCTACTGTAGATACCTTACTATACATATGGATAATGATTTGGGTGTTCCATGGGTGTTCTACATGAACTCACCAGTGACTCGCTGCCTTTCGGTGGGGTTATACTCAGCAACGAGCTTTTTCGGTATATTTGGGAGACAGTATGCTTCAGAAGTTGGACCTGTAACTGATTGAGAGCCCGAAGCACCGACAGAGCACGAGATTTACATACCTGGCACCAATAAGTTCTTGATTTGCTATCCAGGAACTTCAATAAGACGTTCCTAGGATGGGTCTCTGCGTCGACCAAGATCAAGCCATGCTGTGAGATAGGCACTGGTGGGTCGGTTGAGCTGGTGGAGTATAGATGTGGATAGAGAAGTGTCTGGGATTTGCAGGATCCCAGAAGAGCAGTTGAGGAGGATTCCACACAGTAAACATGACCCAGACTAGCAGGGAGCCCGAAGGATGAGATGACCATTCTGCTTGAGTAGCATCAGCTAGAATTTCTTTAACTACCAGAGATCCTGCAGGCTGTTTGTGTATGAAGACCTGGGGCAGAGTGCCCGAGGCAACAGCCTCTGGGAGTTCAGGCATTGACGAAGCGAGACGAAGACCCGCCGCCCCCAACACACATAACAAGGCATTTGAGCTGTTGGTGGTTGAGATATATAAAATATGTGTAGAGAACTCGCAGGTACTCACTGGTTTTGCAAAACTCACGAGTACTCGGTCAAGCTGCTGGTCAAGTCAACACAGATCCGGGTTCATCATTTTCGAATGGAGATACCCGTGTTCATGGATCCGGGTCACCCGCGGATCGACTCGTGTTATGCGTTATTCCGACCTCAGAGCGCAGGCAGCGAGGCAGAGCACATAAGTCGAAGACGAACCTCGAAATACAGTCCTTGACTGGACATTCAGAGGCCCCTAGTCCTCTTTTCCGCAGTTTCCGTCGCAGGGGACGACCACACACTTCTGCACGCACCCGCCTCTCTCAATTCCACAGAAATATAGATCCCACCGTCGCTAGCCCAAGCCACATGCGCGCCCTGAACGTGGGTCCGCGTGACCCCGTCGGATGCCATGTGTGCGGCTTTTGCGGTTGTCAGATATGTATGCTCATTCTCTGCTGTCCATACGACGCCTCCGGGTCCGGGATCGGGCCTGCAAACCTATAAGAAACCCATGTATCCGGGAGTAACATCCTATGGCGTCTACATTCAGATTTCTCTTCCGCCCTCCGTATATTCGCCCCGACGTTGTCGAGCTTGGGAACAACGGGCAACTTGTAGCATGCGGCGGAAGCGATGGTCGTGTAAACGTCTGTTCTCTTCTACGAGGGACCCATATCACCAGTATAAGCCTCCCTGCAGCAGTTTCGGCCCTCACCTGGGAACCTACATCACTTGCCGAGACATGGACACTTTGGATTGGCATGACAAATGGAGGCGTGGATAGCATTCCAGTGGCAGTGGAAGATGGTCCGCAGGTATGTGCAAATTTCGTCATAGATTCCTCCACCTGAAATAATCCTCATTTACAAACAGGAACCCACGCCGAAGCATGTGTTGAAAGTTGGGGAGCCGGTGGTCCAGATAACGCCAAACAAAACAGCTATTATGGTTACTACAGCATCCCAGAAAAGATACTGATGGATTTTTCTAGTTGAGTTTTCGATGCTATCTGTGAGTATCCTTGACTCACATTTAAAACGATATGCAGCAGGAATTATGCGCAAGTGTACGGAAATGGATGTTCTAAACCGCTGGGTAACTCTCATTCGTAAATCTCGCGCATCGCGCAATAATGCGGGAGGTACGGGGGCCGTCGCCATGGACCCCATGGCCATCATTCCTTGGTGGGGAGCAGGCGTTCGAACAGCGCCGAAAGAAAATATAGTATCTGCGATAAAGTGTCGAACGGCACGTTGTCGTATGTGGCTTTGCCCCTGCATATAAATTCTCACGAAATAAATACAGGTATGAAGCTGAGAAATCTCGGACCTAGATGTAGAGGACGGTGCAGGAGGGCCAAGGTCAATGAAGATTCTTTTCTGCTACTTGAGTGGCTCTAACACTCAATTATATTTAGAATTGTCGCCACAAGACTCAACTGTAATATTTGCGCTGGAACAAACAGATCCTCAGGGTTAGGTATGGGTACTGTTGTTCATAGAGCTGGTAGGGCCGACGAGCGGCACGGCCCGCTGCCAGCTGAGGGAATGCTTCAAATATCAACGAAGGACGACCCGACGCTCGGCCGATATTAGTAAATACGCACCACTTCAGTGTTGAGACAAATCCTGAAATGTACGCAGGACTCCAGGCCGCCGCCGATCCCATGTGTCCCAGCGCTTGCTGGAGCGACTCACAGCGTGAGCCACCTCGTTCTCCTGCACAAGAAGCCACGATAGCCGTTAGATGACGTGTCTTCGAACACCTTGAAGGCAGTAAATTTTTGTGTGCTCCGCCTGCTCGACATGATGCGTATGCTTGTCAACGACATGGGTGAGCTCAAACACGAGTGCACCCTGGTCGTGCTCGTCCCACTGCTTCCGACCCGCGCGCCATCTTCTACGTCTCCCCGAACCGCCAGGCGAAGGCTCTCAAAATCATGTCGCAGTCGGATGCCGAGAACACTGCGGACGCGAAGAAGGACGGGGCTGTTGCGATGGATAGATCCGTTGCGGAGATCCTGTGCGCCAAATGCAAGGTGTTGGTGCAAGACGAGCTCTACGACAACCCGGAGCTCGACGAGCCATGCCTTTGCAAGACCTGTGTCGCCCACCCACCGATGGTGCGCCTTGTTCAGTGCCGATGCAGTGGGTGTTCCCCGGAGGTCTCGACGGAGGTCTATACGCCGCCCCCGAAGCAAAAGAAAGCCGCATCGGACATACCACAGAGTCAGCGGCTGACGAAGGCGATGAAAGAGGTCGGGACCTTGCGTCTCGAAGAATTCCGTCTGCAGATCTGGTTTGACGCGTCGGATGTGTACATGGGAATGACACCACTTGCAGAGTTCCTTCCAGATATCATCATCAAGTCCATCCTCGACAATTTTGCGCGGTACAAGACTGTCGCGGATCTTTCGGCAGTAGTGGGGAAGACTGCGGGGATGGTTGGTCATCACATCGACCTCCTGGGAGTCCTCGAAGAGCTCAAAGTTACATTCGCACGCATGAAAAAGGATAAGGCATCCGCCGCAAAGCCCCCGACAGCAACTACCCAAAAAATCTAATTGTCGCGGTGCGTACATTTTGTTTACTCCTCATCATTGGTCATGTCATCCTCAGATTCATCTCCTAGGCCCCATGTTCCATCTCCTTCGTCACCGCCACCCGGCCCCAGCATCATATCCCTCTCATCCATCACCAACGCTCCGTCGATCATTGCAGCAGATCCTCGTGTCGCATACATCCATCCCTCCACATCCGAATCCGGGTCTTCAGACTCATCCGAAGAGGACTTGTCTTCGCTTTCCGAGCCTGAGCCATCGGCGGGGTCCATAGATGGTGTAGGCACTGCTGGTCTTTTGGTTGCTCGTGTATACAGTGACTTGTCAATAATCTTTTGTAGCGCTCCGCCGCGTAGTTTCTTGACACCTTTCGCAAAGTCATCAGTGTCACGATCGTCAATCTGCCGCCCCAAACGCCGGGAGTGGAGCTCCTCCTTGTGGTAAAGCTTGAGGAGAATGCGCAGCTCTGGGTTGGTGTGCGGGTCTGTGTGACTTTTCGATTTCGGCGCCATTCCGGTGCCTGCATGCCATGCGAGTTTGAGTTCCGCAATGTGGCGAAGGTTCCGTGAAACCACATTTCGAATGAAATCATCGTCGAACTGTGCGTTCTTGTGTTGCACGACATCCTCGAGAAGTCGGTTGAAGAACTCAACAACGTAATCCCCTTCCTCGAAGTGGCCTAAGAGCCCCGAGATATTAACGAGAAGACAAAGAAGCAGGGCCTCCTTCAAACCCGGACTCGACTCGAGCTCAAGATTAATGATCGTCTCAAGCAGGTAGCCCACATAGTTTGTGTGCGTGGAGCCGGCAAAGGTGAATAGCATGTGCTTGGATCATAAATAAGTTTCGCACCCACTTGAAGATGAAAGCGACTTACCTTGATGCATTCATACAGTCTGCCGACGTTTCCCTCTGCCACCGCAATTGCAGTTTTCCGCGAGTTGATGCTATCCCGCAAGAAGTCCATAGCCTGCGCAAGCACAAAGTCGCCCTTGCACGGCCGCGGAACAGGCTTGGGATTTTTCTTCCCCTTCCCCTTCCCCTTTGCTTTCTTCTTTTGCGGGTCATCTAGGCTCGAGTCTTCAACCTTCATCGGGACCCACGGAGTGCCTGTGGGAATTGTTTTGGCCCATGCGCTGGCTGCACCGATGTCGAAGAGGGCATGATCACGGGCTCGCGCCGCGGAAAAAGTGCGGTGTAATGTTTTAGCTGTGGTGACGAGCTCCTCGAAGTCCGGGAGTTTGTTGGCCTCTGCCAGCATGTCAAAGTGGGTAATGATATCGCTGGTACCTAGGAGCAAGCTAGAGCTTCGGTCAGAGACTGCAAGATCTTAATTCGCAAAGAAATGAACTTACGACCAGCAGTCAAGCATACGAGCATCAAGGACGAGGTACAGAAGCTGCGAGCCCGGGTAGAACTCGACCTTTTTCATGTTAGAGGGTGCGGCGCGGCCGATTTTACCAGCGCTATGGCCCAGGCTTGATGGATTTATGCTTTTTCCGGACACCCGCCCCCAGTGCGTTTGAAAAATTCGGATCAAGTCCGTCCACTTGGTGTGCCACACCTGCAACTGTGGCTCGAGGATTTCGAGGGACTCGAATGTGTCCTTGTGGAACTGGAGATAAGACTGGAGCTGAAGGACCATGGCGTACGAAAGCCCATCCCCGCCAACAATCAATTTCCGGGGAATCTAGTTCTCCCGTGTCTGGCCAACCTGCTCCAGAAAATCAAGAAGGCCGTCCTTCAACTCGGAGGGAATGGTTTCCTTCTTGCCACTTGCAGCAAGAGGGTGGACGACGGACTTGTGGAGGGGGACAACCAGCTTCTCGTGTTGACGGTAGCAGGCACTGACCTTGGGTTTCTGATTGTTCAATGGCTTGATGCATCGGACAAGTACCTCCAGCCACTCGAGATATCCCGTTTCATCTGCGTCCTTCTGGTCAAGGAATCCGAGAAGCTGATCTACATCTACGTTTGCCCGATGGTTTTGGGCGATGTGAATGCGCTTAGTGTTTAAATCGAACACACCGACGTTGATGTGCGCCCCGGCTTCCACCCAGAGTGCGGACATTCCCACATTCATGTGGTTCTCGCGCCCAATTCGCTGGTCGCGTACGCGTGCGAGGTTTTGGACATTGTCGAACAACAAAACACCAGATTTGTCCAGATCACGGCCATGAGTGCGCGTTACGAGCGCTTCTTCAGCAGAGAGGCCGCCGAGAGTGCGATAGATGGTGGAATAGGAAGGCATGGTCCCGACACGACTGTTGTAAGCCATGATCTCAACCGGAACCGATGATCCAAAGTATAGAATGCCGCGGGAAAGGGGCAGGAGGTTGGCGCGATATGAACGGCAGAACAACAGGTCTGCGAGCGCATGGATAATGACCTAGAAAAGAGGAAGACATCAGAATACGCGCGGGCGGCGAGTTATTAATGTGTGTTACCCCTTTCGACGGCCGACTTTTACGTGGAGGGAGCTGCGCACCATCACGGTTGCGAGCTTTCCGACTCGCAATGAGATCTAGGAGATACCATGCAGCCTCCAGGTGGAATTTGACGACATCTCCGACAACAGAGATGGTTTCGGAGCCTATCCGTGACCACTTCAGTTGCTTAGACTTGTCCGTGCTGTTCGCGGAATCATGCAAACCGCTGCTGGCTTGCACCGCTCTCTCGGCCCCTCGGACAAGATGTTCCCAACAGTTTGGAGAGCAAATGAAGTGAGAGCGGGCCGCACTGAGCGGATAATCTTGTATGATTTTGTAGTCGAGTACATATCCGCAGCAAGGAGCGAGTCGGCGGGGAGGGAACCGTATGGGCTAGTCATCCAAGAAGTCAAAATATCGGACGTGCTATAATCACAGCCGCCGGTGAGGAACTTGGAAACCATTTGGGAGTGCTGAGAACGCCTAGGACCAACTTCTTGTTCATTTCTGCGAAAGAGCCGGTGTAGAAATTCGCCCAGAGTCCATTTCACACCCGTGATCGCATCTAGGACATCCTTCATCTTCTGTTCATCGCTGCGAGGAGATTTCCGCGTTGAACGCGGTTTCAATGGGTCTGCATCGGCTCGAGGCCGCTTGTGAGGGCGATCCGAGGGTGGGGGATATTTTCGTCTGTCGCGGCTGACCGATTGGCCTGAGAAATCACCCGCGGACGCTTTGTAGACGTGCGCGGGAGGGAAACAGAGAACGGGGCGGGAGTTTCCACGAATCGGATGGGTGTATTTTCGCTGAGAGGCCCGAAATGGCGTCCTGGCGCGGTGGGTGCCGGTGTGAATGCCCCGCTGTGGTTGGGCTGGCAGCGTGTAGCTTAGTTTGGTAGTATTAGCTACAGATCCCTGTCATCTCGGCAATCACATTGGGGTTTCTTCCTGCTTCCACCCTCCCGCTGCGAGCCCCGTCGGTTCTTCTCCCCTGAGAGGTCGTAGACCCTCTCCATTTGGTGACAACAGTGTGATTCGCTCTTCTCCACGCGTCCTTTGGCCCAGATAGGCTTCCTTGGCTTCCTAGAGCAGCATCTCTCATCTTGTCTCGTACCTGCTGCTAGCTGATTTCCCGGCACTTTTTTCGACCTAACCCCCCATCCATCTACTCTTTGGCTATACCGTCACCGGCACCTCGTATCGACCGCGTTTCTGACGCACATTCACGCCTCTCCCGCTTTTTTCGGGTCTCCACGTCGTGTTACGTACACACGATGCCGAAACCTTGGGCGAGAGAGAAAAATAAGAGGAGGAAGCAGAAGCTCCTGGAGGAACAGCAGAGTGTGAGCACACCCATTCCATTGCCCGCACCGGCAGCACCTCTCTCCACGCCGTCGCGGTCCATTTTCGTGCACCAAGTCTCGGATCACCCCTTTCGGGCCGAACTCCCGCCTTTCGCTTATGACGAGAATGGCGACCGCATTCCCGATGAGTACGACGCGCCTGCCTCCATGTACCCTTTGGCCTGCAGTCCCATCCCAGATCCTCCATCCACACCTCCACCACGGGACCTCTCTGCGCTTCGCAGCACCGCCTCCGCGCACCCATGGCGTACCATTCGTCGACGGAACCACCGTCTATTGCCAGAGCGCAGTGAACCACGGCCGTTCCCCCGGTCGCTTCCCAAAAGGACAGTCATCTCTGCCGACATCTTGACCATCCACGATCACCTTCCCAATGCATCTCCTCCACTGCCTCCACCACGCAAGCTTCAGTCTGGTCTTTTACTCCGACCCGCCGATCTCCTCGACCTCCTGCCTCCGCTACATCCCATCGGTCCTGACGACCCGTTCTATTCTGACGAAGTCCCCTCCATCGATATGCCTGCACCCTCCCTTTGTCCGTGCCCGGCTGACCATCTCCCACATCCCGTTCCTCCACCTGCTCCCAGCCTTCCAGCTGATACCTCTTATGGTGTGGTCCAATCCAGTCTTGCTCTCGCATGCACCACAGCCATCGAGAAGAATCTGTTTGTCGCTGTCTCTGACGTTGTAAGCGTCGCTTGGGGACCACACGGGAGTTACAGGGAGAAGGGCCTTCTAGCGCAGCTTCCCGGGGACCAGCTGGTCTTCTTGTGCATGCTCACCGAGTTTGTCCGACTCGAACCGGTTTTCGCAGAATTTCTACATCCCGCGATTATTGACTTTACCAGAGGGTGGGTCAACCATTGTCGCCGGGAAGATGCTGGTGCTTAGGTTGATGGCGCGGGGTCGCGCCTCGTCCCTCGCTTCGCTTGGACATTTTTTGGAGGGGGGTGACTGTGGTTGGGCTGGCAGCGTGTAGCTTAGTTTGGTAGTATTAGCTACAGATCCCTGTCATCTCGGCAATCACATTGGGGTTTCTTCCTGCTTCCACCCTCCCGCTGCGAGCCCCGTCGGTTCTTCTCCCCTGAGAGGTCGTAGACCCTCTCCACCGCTGGCTGGGCTGTAGGACTGGATGTTGTCCATTGAGAGGCTGCGAGTGTGTGGGGTGAATGGGATGGTCCATTCAGAAACAGATTTGCCCGGATCCATAGGGGACGGACGAGACGGCTTGTTCGCGTCGAATGATGGCAAAATCACGTGGGCATTCAGCGTTCCGCATTGAGCGACTTCTTCCTAATCGGGACTCCGAGATACCCGAAGGTCGACCTCCAGTATTGGAGGCGCGAGTGCAATCAGACCATAATCACGTTTTTTTCCCACTCTTCCAAAAAAAAAAAAACCTTGTATTTATGGTCTGACTACGGGAGACTAGGCTGGGACGTCTGGGCGACATTTTGGCTGAGCCCGCCAAATGTGATTTTGTACTTGGGATCTGAGAGCTGTGAATTTTCAGAAAAAGTGTAAAAATTGATATGGGGAAAGTTGCGTATTTTTCAATTCTAAGATGAATGAGCCCAACATGTTTTTCTAGCTGGGTGGAAGGTGCTCGACATCGTCTGTGCACGGACCAGTAGACGACGTCGAGCACTTTCATATGACCGCGAAAAAAAAGTTTGTCTTATTCGGCTTAAAATTCAAAAATATACAACTTTCTCTATACGACTTTTTACACTTTTTTCTCAGGTTCGGACTAGTCCTGTGGTTATTGCGCCATCACAGCAGGCGGTCGACCTTATTATATAAGCACCGCATTGGGAACGCACGTGTTCCCATCAAACACGACAACACTCGACAACTTCCACGACGCGTTTGTGTACTCCATCCAATGGCTCCCTCCCGAGGCCGCAAATGGCAGACCGAATCGGGCCGCACGACCATCCGACACATCGTTGCCGAAAAGATTCCTCAATGGACAGGCGGGCTCCACGAATGGCAGGTCACCATCGTCGCCTGGATCCTCGACGGTGAAGACGTCTTGTGTATCACTGCGACTGGTGACGGAAAGTCCGCCCTTTTTACGGTCCCCATAATCGTCCTCCTCGAGGTCGCGAGCAATCCAGCGGCATATCCGGGGTTTGGGAATCAGAAGAAGCCTGTCGCACTGGTGATTGCGCCCACAAAAGGGCTTGTTGGCAATATAGTGCGTGATTATAATCTCTCTTTCGCGTGTTTGTGCTCACCAACGCATGTCTCGAGGTTTTCGAGCTTAAAGCCCTTGGAGTACTGGCTCTTGCATGGACCTCCGAGGCACTTCAAGACGCGCGGAAAGCGGGGCGGAACATAGCCTCGGAGGTCGCTTCATGTCAATGGCCTATCATCTGCATTGATCCGGAGCACCTCATGGACAAGCAGTGGGAATACATCACGAACTGTCAGCTATTCCGCGACAACATCGACTATACCACCATCGACGAGGGCCATCTCATCAACGAGTGGGGAGGCGAGTTCCGACCAGCCTTCAGGTACATCGGCAACTTCGTCCGTGGCCGCCTTCCTCCACACGTCTCTCTCTCTGCTTTAACCGCGACGCTCCAGCCGGGTGCTCCTACAAAAACGGTGTGCAAAAGCCTCGGTCTTCAGCCAGGCATGTTCCATCTATACCGCCGCTCGAATGAGCGTGAAAACATACAATTTCTCCTGCGCGCCCTCACACACACGTTGGGTGGAGACTCTTTCCCCGACCTTCTCCAGTATCTTCTCAGCAAACGCAAGACCATCATTTATTGCGCCACCATCGAACTCTGTTGGCGTGTCTATGTTTACCTCCTTCGGCTCCTTCCTCCAGGTCCGCGGCGGCTTACTCGCGTTCGGCTCTATCACGCGATGTGCTGGCCGGACGAGAACGAAAAGACCGTGGCCTTGATGCGGGATGACCCCATGTGCCAGATTATCGTCGCGACCGTCGCGTTCGGGCAGGGATTCAATGTTAAAACCCTCCTTGACAGCGTTCAGCTTGGAGTAGCCAAAACCGATGCGCAAACGATCCAGCAGGGTGGTCGCGTCGGACGGGATCCATCCACCGTTGGCCGAGCTGTTATTTTAGCTCAAGCACGGTCCTTCACATCGGCGGAAAAGTATCTCGCGCGCGGTGAGTCATTATACGCCCAGTTCCATTACACCTAGTTCCTCATGATACACTCAAAGGTGATTCTGCATCTCGTGTACCCGCGAAGGCCAGCAAGAGCCTAACGACAATGAATAACGAGAAGGCCATGATGCTCACCACCACGGACTGCCTGGTCGTATTTTTCAACAAGGTGTTTGGCAACAGCACGGCGGGTTCACATTTGGATTGTATTTCCCTCCCACGACGCCTCCCATGTTCCAACTGCCTGCCTCGCTTCTCGGGCTCACTCGCCTTCGAGCCATCACCGCTTCCATCCGGATCCCAATGCCTCCGGCCCTTTTCTGAGCCTGCAGCTAAAACCGCAGCTGCAGCACCCTTTAGACCGAAGAACACCAAACTTACTCGTAAAATGCGCTCAGAGGCTGACGCGGAGCTCCGAAAATTCAGAGTGCGAGTACAGAAGCTGGAGCGCGATTACGACATCTACGGATGCACGCCAGCGTCCTCTTACCTCTCAAACCCCATCATTGCTTCCCTACTCGACAATCTCTTAATAATTTGGACGCGGGACGTTGTTGTGACGAAGATCCCGCTATGGAAGCACCACGAGCGCCACGGGGACGCACTCTGGGCGGTCATTCGCAGCTTTCAGCTTGAGTTCGCGTCCCAATTCGACGCTGCTAGGTTGGCGAAGAACAAGAAGGCACGACTGAAGCGCAACGGTGCCGCGGGGAAGGAGGAGATGTCGGATGTTGAGTCTGGAGATGGAGATGATGAGGGAGATGTAGATGGGCCTGTTGTGGGTGCAGTCGCCGGTGTCGCTGCCGCAGCGGAGGAACCTGTAAGCCCTCCCACCGAGCCGGTTAAACGGAAGCGCCCCGTCCTGGAGGACACCACTAATGTGCCGTCTGCCTCGAAACGTGTTCGCGCGGCCCGGGAGCCACTCAAGAGCGTTGACGATACCGCTGGATCGTACGGACCCAAGTATAAGCCTCGTATTCGCCATGGTGATCTCGAAAATTAAGCAGTACAGCTGTTTAATGAATTATTTTGCCCCCTCAGGAGCAGGCTCTTCAATGACCGGAACGTACTTATCCATCTCCTCCTCTTCCATCTCCGAACGGACCTCGTCTTCCTCATCTCCCTCCGAATCTTCGTTGGGCTCTTCTGCTCCGAAATCCAATGTCTCTCCATCAGATTCGGATTCGTCGTCGGAGTAGTCGATACCGCGAATGCCAGGATCACCCGAGTTGTCACCAGCCATCGATTCCGTCTCGCTTTCGTCCTCCGAATCTGAATCCTCGCTGGTATTTTGTTGCATCTGGTCGTACTTCCGTTGCTGTTCCTACTTTAAAGCTTACCCACACCCCCAAGCAATTTCCGATCCCACCCAAAATGGAGGCGCTGCTTATCGAAGCAGATTTGGACGAGGTCACCTTCGGAGAACATCACTTGGACTGTGGTGAGATTCGATTCTTGATTTGATTGCCAAGTAATCAAAGCGCACGATATAACTCACCTTCCTGGGTGTATTTTACCTGGAAACCGGGTTACAAAATGTATACTAATAGATTCTCCCGGCGCCGGCCTTCTAGTTCCCATCGCCTCTGCCCAGAACTCGTCGGATAGCCCCAAGTCCTTATTAGCCACTTGCTCTTTAACCGTCTCGCCATATATCATCAGCAGAACATGGACGAAAAAATCGTAATTTACGTCCGACATCTGGCACAACTGAGGCTCGAAACCATTGAGCCAAGAATTTAGCTGTTCTGCCGTTTCAGTATTGAAAGCACGGGTCTGATGTCAGACATCATTATCGTCTTCTTTGACACAAACAATGTCCCGTTGAGAACCATTCGCCGGCGCAGGATTACACCACAAATGGCATAAAATATCTGTTGCTCGGTGACCGACATAGTGCCACCTATCCACGATGAATTTGGTAGTGGCGAGCCATGGTCGGGTTTTGGGTGACGATGTGGCGTAGAAGATCGCAGGCGTCATCGTATGGTGCGCATCACCTAGCTGCCGCCACCAAAATTTAGTGGCCAAATTGGCCGGAGAAAAAAATTTCAATTAAGTGTACCTCTGAGTGGATTCCGGAGCCTACTTTGTGCATTATATTCACCCTCGGCGGTCCCGTGAAGGAGTGCAAGAAAGGGCTGCACACCGCGGCCCGTGATTGCTGTGCAACGCGGCTGTTGGAATTGCAGCCTGACTTCCTCGAGCAACGGTCAATGGTGGCAGAAAAAATCGAAGCAGCAGGTCATCTATTTATCTTCTGCCCCAAATATCACTGCGAGTTGAACTTTATCGAGTTCTTCTGGGGCGCCGTCAAGAAATACCTCCGTGACCACTGTGACTACAGTTACGAGGGGTTGAAAACAAACATGCCGGCTGCACTTGCCTCTGTTCAACTCTCCGTGATTCGCAAATGGGAGCATTGCATGATTCGTTGGATGGAAGCTTATCACAATAACTTGGGGCCGAAAGAGGCTCAACGGGTGGTTCGTGCCTTCAGTTCGACTAAATACACCTCCCACCGTCGTGTTTTCGAGCGCGCTGCACGGCAGTTCGACCAGTAGAACTCTCCTGTAATTTAGCGTAATTTTAAGCCTACTTACGACTCTGACGACCGATTTTTGAATATATTGGAGAATGTGGCCAAATTGGGTCTGGAAGAAATTTCGAGCTCACTCAGTTTTGATCCAATCGAAAATCCCTCTAGCAGTTATCTTCATACACTCAAAAGGAACACTTCTACTAGACGGATAAGAAATATATGTTTTTTTGAGCCCGGAAATTTTCAAGCACGTGGTGGTGGCAGCTAGGTGATGCGCACCATAAGCAATGAAGCCAGTTTTCAACATACATCCACCACTGTTTCGCCACTACTGGCCCCCAGCTTGCGCTCCACTCGACGTATCGGTCCCGCTGCTATAATGAGAGGCACGTCGTTCTTCCTTGGTGACGAGCGGCGTGATTAAATTCCGAGATCTCAGCTCAATTAAATAAGTACGTAGTCGGCTCTCTTTAAAGAATCCGTGGCATAGCACGGGCAAACTGCTAGTTGAACAAACAAAAAAACAGTAGCTGCAATTCTTATAGGTACTCATGGGCCGCAGACGAACCTCACAGCTCGAGATAGCGACATATAGCCAATTGGAACAGTCCCATAGCACCATGCCGAAGTACAGCTTGTTGCCCATTGAACTCGGATACTGGTGCGCGGCTTTCCGGAGAGCTGTCTGGAGCCGTGCAGAGGGAGTGCTCTCCATTTTGAAATCAGGTGATTCACTTCGTCCGAGCCCGCGTTTGGACGACCCCGGCAACACCTCACTCGTATCGGCTACCTTCATAGGCAAGGGAACGCGCAGGCAACCTTCGGGCGAGGAGTAGTCCGGGTTACCGAAATACATATATGATTCCGTACTCAAACCTTGGCCACTTCAACAGAATATTTAACCAACCGAACATTTGACTCAAAACGTTTGACTCGGATCGCTTCAGCACCCTAGCACCTCGACCCATAATGGCTCGTACCAAGGTGAGTTTCATCTCGGCTGGTAGAAAGACTCTCACCTTCGCAGCAAACCGCTCGCAAATCCGTGGGAGGCGTGTCCTAGGCATCCGCGCCATCGTGCTTTTCCTGACTTTACCTCTTCACAGGAAAGGCTCTTCGTAAACAGCTCGCCGGCAAGGTCGGCGCCAGCAAGGTACGTATGTGGCTCATTTCCTTTGCACTTTTAACGACCTCTGCTCCTAGCCCGGTGCCAATGGCGGCGTCAAGAAACCCCACAGGTTCAGACCGGGGGCGGTTGCTCTCCGTGAGATCCGGCGCTACCAAAAGTCCACAGAGCTCCTGATTCGAAAACTCCCCTTCCAACGTCTCGTTCGTGAAATTTCTCGGGACTTCAAGGTATTTAAGTACATAAATGCATATATAGATCTCCATCTTGACACCAATCAGGACACAATCCGCTTCCAGTCGTCCGCCCTCATGGCGCTACAGGAGGCCGCTGAGGCCTATCTCATTTCACTGTTCGAAGACACCAACTTGGCTGCCATCCACGCCAAGCGCGTCACCATGTCAGTGTATACCTTCCGGCGACCGCTTGGTACTTACCCCCCCATGTGCACAGTCAACCTAAGGACCTCGCTCTTGCCCGCCGCCTGCGGGGCGAAGTGACGAACCAATATTAATAAGCAAGTACGAACAGAATGGCAAAAGAGAAATTTGCATATTGTTTTCCATGCTCGAATTCTCCGGGGGAAGTAGTTCTCCACATCCACAGTGGTGTTTTGTAAAATATAACTGTCAATAGCAAGGGAAGTGGGCGGTTTGAATGAAGCCAAAAGGTGGGCGACCGTCGAAGCGTTGAAGCAGCTATATGTATATCATGTCAGAGCCTTCGCTCGGGCGATTTAGAGGCCGATGCTTTAGCGAAGAAACCCATCTTGAGCTGAAGGTTAAACAACAAACCTGTCAAACAACGCTGGGATCACTGGCTCGTGATTTTGGCCGATATGATCCTTTCCATGTCATTCCTCAGCGTTGGAGATCTATGTGCAAGTGACACTGATCATAGCCAGGCTAAGCCAGTTTCTGGAAGCAATGTATCTGCCTTCATGACATTGGTTGGTAATGATAAGAGGCTCCAACCGTGAGAGAAAGGGAGCTTCCATTTCCGCTACCTTTAGCGGGGGGGGGGGGGGGGATTGATTATACTCGCGCGGTCCAAATGTCTGAACAACGAGTTTACGGAAGGTATACATGTGGTACTGTATGGGTGGTTATCCTCACAGAAATCCAACAAGATCCCAACCGAACACAAACCGATTCCAGGGGGTCGTTCACACATAAGAGGCTCCCCCAAATGCGACACTACGACACACCTGTCAAGCTTCAGAAAGGCGGACACATATCTTAAAGCCCGACACATTGCCTTGCCGCTCACCGGTTTCGACACATCACCAACCCGATCGTTCTCAAGCTTAGCATTTCCGACACAGTATGCAAAACCACTGCCGGGGCACGGCATGGTGCCGCACAGAGCCGCGTCGCGCCGCTAAGTAGGATGTCCTCACCGCTCGACCCGAGCCTTCGACGTGTCGTTCCCCAGCGCACACCAAGGCCGCGGGACAGCACCTCACGTTGGAATATTGGGTGGGGGGGGGAGAATGGGAAGGAAAATGGTGTAGGGAGATGAGAAATATGATATAAATATAAGTACTCGCCAGCCACCCATCCAACACGAGAATAATGCGGTTGCGCGCTCGAAACGAAATCGAACACTCGGTCACATGACCCTTTGATGTGCGTCGATGAACATGACCCCAGGCGGCGTGGTGCTTCACAGTACTCATATGGTGAGATTTGGATAGCAGAAGTTGATTTGATCGAATAATAGAGGTTGATTTGATCGAATAATAATTGTCAGAGGGAGAGTATAAGAAAGAGTGGTTGTCAACACTGGATAAGAACTCGCATGCAGGGTACAATGTGCTCCAATTTGTTACGAGGTTATCTCAACAACTTCTGACCCCAGCTTTTGTACAAACAACAGCCAGAACAGATCCTTCCGCCACATAGGTGTCTGAAAACCACTCCATTCAACGGTGAAGCAGCAATTTGAAGTCCCTGGAGCGGCAGTTTGAAGGCCGAATCCAGCTCCATAATTATGAGGTGTATCAGAATGGTCCGTTGGGGGGCCAACTGAGAGGAAAGAGGAGAAAATTGTCAGCTCATCAAGCACATCGACAGCGTCAAGCGCGTAGACGAAACATTGTATGTGTACTTCACGTTGTACGTGCCGCTATGCACTTCCGCGTCTGCCTGCCTTCAGTTTTTAATTTGCGAACTCATGCATACAGGTGAGCACATCCGGAAAGATTCCAATGTATGCACAGATAAATTAGTGCCACCGATTGCCAATCTCGCAGCTCATCAATTTCTACGAGTCCAACCTCCGCCGGAAAGAAGCCGACTGTCACTGAGTGCTGTGCGCACTTCTCCTCCCATCTCTTTTCTTTCCCTCGGTCCACATCTAGTACTTGCCTTCCATTCATTTTTTGCGACTTTCTGCTATGCCATGTCATGTACAAGAGGAATTATTACCAGACGCTTGTGTTTTGGTCGGTTCAAATTGGTGCCACTTACAGCCACGACAACCAGTACAGACTTCTCTTCCCTCGGCGTTCTTGGTTTCCTGAATAGGGCAGCCACCGACCTGGCGATCTGACCATCCCAAAACAGCGTTGGTAATAAGAAACGGACATAAGTACGAGTCCTCAGACGTGCACATAGAAGTGACAACGACTATATTGGGAAGAAACTGTACCTAATAAGAAACAGACATAAGTACGAGTCCTAGCCTAATAGTAAGTACAGTGTGTGAGCAGTATATAGAGTCCATACCTCAGACGTGCACATAGAAGTGACAACGACTGAGGAAAGCGGCGCTGGCGCCAGCGCATCCTTGATGTGCTGGCGATCACGTGGATACGGGATCCCCGAAAGGGAGTCGCGCCAAAGAACGCGTCTAAATAACGCGTCAATGAGCTGGAACAAAGCTCATTGGACTGATTCTCTCAACACTCCCCCACAACGAAACTTCCGTGTACCTCCGTGGAAGGTTGAGTTGCCCAGAGAAGAAGGACACAAGGAATGTGATGTCGGCGACGAAAGTTCGTGTAGAGAGCCGAAGAAAACGAAGGCGACAGAAAAATGGAAGGAATGTCGGGGGCTAGAGACCGAATGATTTGACGATGACAGTCGCGGATGTCCCGAGAATTTTCTCGGATGGAATTCGCGAAGAATACCCAAACGGGAAGGTCAAGTCGAAGAATCGGTATCGCGGCCGATGGAAAGGACAGTGAGACGTGGGCCGAGATGCGGGACAAGAGATAGCAAGGACCGACGAAAGAAACCTAGCGCGCAACACGTGAGAAATTTTCTCGGCTGAGTTTGGGGCAGATTCGGGATGTGGCTGATTTCGGTCAAGAAGTGTCGATTCTTCGCCATCTCAGCCAACAGAATCGGAGAACGATGCCAAAGGGTAGCGTACAGCATCCCAGGACATGATACACCCAAAGGACAAGCTCCAAGAATTTTCTTGGAGGGGAGAAGTCCGAAATTCAACAGATACAGAAGTAAACATCGAAATGGCGAAAAGAGGTCCGTGACTGCTGACACCGGAGAAGGAAGGGGGGAAGAATGATGATGACAGTGCCCATAGATGTCGCAGAACGGGGGAACAAGCCCTGAGAATTTTCTCGGTGGTCCTGGAGCTAAATTTCCGCCAGCAATAGCCTTGGCAAAAATGGAAGAAGCACGATCCGTGGGTGCGAACATCGATGGGGTGTGAGTCGATGGCATCAGAGGAAAAGGAAGCAAGGAATGAGTAGTCAGTCAGATTGACGACGAATGCTGCGGAGAGTTATCTCTGCACAAGCGGGAGGAAAGTTGAACATCACACTTTAGTCAGCAAGCATGACAGGTCAATTCCCGAATCGGGAGGAAGGAGATTGCGAGCGACGACTGGTGTCTGCAGCTCTGGAAAGGTGTCAGCTCGTAGTTGAGGCAAGAGCAGATAGACTCGTCGATGCGGAGAGATCGAATGCGCGACGGTCACGAGGATGGGCAAGATGTGCGTGGCAAATACTCCCCCAGATATTGCGCGAACGGCATGCGGAGTCGACGCTGCCTTTAAAATCGTCGCTATGGGAGGAGGAATAGTACGAAATGAACATGGGGAAATGCCGCCAAGAGGAAAATTGCAGGGCGTGCGAGGATGGGAGTAAATACTCCCCCCGGATCGGATATCTGCGAGGATAAGATGAAAGTCGCGAGAAGAATCCGGTGGATGAAATGCCCAAGGAAGTGAGGGCTGCCTGAAGAGCGAGGAGTGTGCAAAAGCACGCTGCGATGATGGTGCGTAGGGATCTGTGATCGATACTGATGCGAGGTGGGAATCTGCGATGAGGCTGGAAATGTCGCATGATGGAATTACGACAGGAATAGGAATGCTCCCCCACAGTCGAAGCGTGGATAAAGAGCTACCTCGACACGCTGGACCCGAAATGGCTTGAGGATAAACAAACCAGGCTCTACGGCAAGATCGGGCACTATCGCGATGCTCCAAAGGTCAATAGACTCAACGGCAAGATCGGACGGTGCTCGCAATGCTCCGATGGCTGGAATAAAATCTCCCCCATAGCCGAAAGCTGAGGGGATATCTGCGCTGCACGGTCGCTGAGAATTTCTCGAGCGCCGGATAGCTAGATTCTCCCCCATGCCCGATGCTATCAGTTCGCGATGGAAAAGCGAAAATCTGACCAAGAATTGAAGTCCCAAAACGCGAAAATAAATCGCAGGATGTCTGCCAGCGCGGGCGAATGACCGTCGCGGCGACGAGCACAGCCATACCGGAAAATTCCACGAATGGCGAGGAAGGATAGGATGAGGTTGGCGTGCGGGGGAACGTGGATCGCGGATATGGTGAAGCCGATCCGAAAATGGTGCAGAGTGGAAGGTGCCTTCGTCGCGCTCCGGACGCTGACGAGGTTAAATGAAACTCTGACCGAATCTCCGTTCGAAGCAGGGATAGGATGGAGTCGAAGAACGGGATGGGATTCCGTGAACGTCCGAAAATTGAAGCTTGATAAACGGCATGAACTCCAAATACCTGCGGATAGCAGGGGAACAACGTCGAATGGAAATTATCCAATTCGCGCCGGTAAGCCGTAAGCGAAATTTGTACATGGAGCGAATCTCACGCCAAACAGATGTGGATAAAAATCTCACACTGCGCGGAGGTTGAACCGATTTGGAGGGAGAAATCCAGATGTACGCACGAGAGTCTCGAATGCGACACTGGGAGAAAGCCGGATGGTAGCGGGACGACAGAGGGAAGCTGAGTGTTGGTAGTGCGTCCGTAGATGAATGTGGTATCGGTCGATGGTCGTACGGGCCTCTTGTACGCCAGATCCAAAGATGGGAGAATCCGGAGGATGAGCCTAGTGAGTGCCTCCTACGCGAGGAGATAGTGCTAAATAGCGAAAGTGTGGGGCTACTTCGAGCTGGCTGATATGGATAATGGATAATTTCTCCCCCACAGAGAGAAGTAGGTGATTTTAGCCTGCCTCCTTGGGAATGCATATGCTCTGCTCCCGATCGAATACGAGAAAAGACGCTAGAATGAAGACTCCAACAATTTTGTGGGCTGCCGGCTTCGTAGCAGCAGGTACAGTCTCCGAGCTGTCCTGGTCAAGAAATCTGCGAGACGGCTAAATAACCGTGAGTCGTTTCGATCGGATGAGGTAGTGGTCGATGGAGGAATAATGGAAAGGGAATGACGATGGATGGCCGGACGATAAAGCGATGCATAGCAAAGGACGGCGGTGAAGCGGGAAAATGGGGAAACAGTCGAGGATCCAGCATTGCCGTGATCTCGAGACGGCGTCGTTTAGACGAACCCAGAGTACTCCGTGGCGGCATGAGAATATTCTCTATGCACATGTTCACGGGCACAAAATGACCACGATATGCGCCGGGAAAGAACTGCGCATAAGCGCTAGTTTATGCGTAGCACGCGAAGTCCAAACCAGATGAGGTCGTCTGGAGGTGCCCTAGATCCAGAATGACACACTAGAAAATGTCCCGAGTAGCCAAGTCCGTCCGCTAGATCAGTTAAGAACTGCGGAATGTCCGCTGGCCCACAATCCGCTCCTGCCGCCAGATGCATGATAAGATCGCCACGTTTCGCGGCGTCAGAGTGCGAGGGTGCAGGGAGCCTTGTAGGCACATCGACGAGAAAGAAATAAGTCGACGCCGGAGGGTGGTACCGCGAATCAAAGACGACGAGGCATCAAAGATCTCGGGGACGAGATGAGCGAGTGGAAGCGAGGGAATGCCGGGAGGTGGATGTTCTCGGACGATGAGAAGGTGCTACCGGTCTGGAACAGGGATGCGCAAGGCGCGGGGCCCATAACCTAATAAGAAACGGACATAAGTACGAGTCCTCAGACGTGCACATAGAAGTGACAACGACTATATTGGGAAGAAACTGTACCTAATAAGAAACAGACATAAGTACGAGTCCTAGCCTAATAGTAAGTACAGTGTGTGAGCAGTATATAGAGTCCATACCTCAGACGTGCACATAGAAGTGACAACGACTGAGGAAAGCGGCGCTGGCGCCAGCGCATCCTTGATGTGCTGGCGATCACGTGGATACGGGATCCCCGAAAGGGAGTCGCGCCAAAGAACGCGTCTAAATAACGCGTCAATGAGCTGGAACAAAGCTCATTGGACTGATTCTCTCAACAGTTGGCTCTACAGGAATCCATCCCTAACCGTGTCCTTTGTAGAAAGGAATTGATCTTGTAGCAACTTATTGTCGACCACCATTTTTCAACAATTCATAAAGGAAGGAATTTCAATCCAATCCGATGCCTGGTACATGGCAGCCAACTGGAAACCAACCCAAAGCCGGCGATGGTCCTTATGTACCCACTAGCAGCGATCTTCGTGATCACCTGGCTTTTCTTCTTCTTCCTCAT
The DNA here is from genome assembly GCA_029204085.1 of Mycena sp. CBHHK59/15. Lineage (NCBI taxonomy): Eukaryota > Fungi > Basidiomycota > Agaricomycetes > Agaricales > Mycenaceae > Mycena > Mycena sp. CBHHK59/15. The sequence continues at coordinate 27,677 of JARGXW010000483.1, read as the reverse complement.
CAACAACCTTGATAATCTACGCCGATCCACTAGCCTGTACGACCTTGTATGACCCTCCACATAGTACACCCACAGTTAGGCTGAGTTAGCATTATTTTCAAGATATTATTTACAAGACATCGCGAAACAACGACCCAAGGTACCGTTCCACTGCTGCTCCAACCCGGAGCGGCAAATTACGCAGTCAAACTGTCAGAGTTCACACCGATAGCTGGAAATTAACATTGAGCTCCAAGATGTGAGATGTACGTTACAATACTAGCGGTAATATATGCAATGAACAGAGTTCCAAGATATGAGATGTACCGTAAAATACTAGGAGTGATATAGGTAATGAACATGGGAGTAGGGTAAGGATTAGTGACCGTTGAAGTCTGAATAAATCAATTATCATGCCGGCTCTGCGTCGCCGTACATCTCGCGATACTCTTCCGGAAACTTAGCAAGAAATTCGAAACTGGTATAGAATTGGTCGTCGGTGTGTCTGACGCCCCAGGGTTTACTCTTCCGCTTGGAACTACACAAAGCGTAAGACTCAGACATGTAATGCAGATTGGGAATTACTCGCCGGCTTGTGACGGGTTTTGTCGACTTCGAAGGTCCATCGGAAGCGCTGATCTTGGCCTTCTTCACAGGAGCGTCTTCATCTGTAATAGAGATCTTGCGCTTTCGTGACGATCTGCGCGGGGAGGATGGTGGCTGAGGAGGAGACTGGCAGGGTAAAGCAGTGTCGAGCTCCGGTGCGGGTAGGTGAACTGTTCGAAATGGCATCTGAGTTAAACTGGGGTTGCGGCCAACAGTAACTCTCACCGCTCTCGCTGAGTGGGCTGAGTGTATTGTTGCTCAGCGGTGCGGGCCTGTCTTCGACGTCGACTGTGGTAGTTGGACTGTGATTGAACGAAGCCAAGAGGATCGTTTGGAAGCTTCCAACTAACGGGCCGGTGTCAATCTGAGCGCACACGGCAAGTAGCACAATGACGTACGAATCGAGGATGGTCGGCTCATTGAGAAAATGCTTTAGATCCTCCTGCTGCCCAAGCCAAGCTTTGAGGTCGTCGAGGTCAATCCAGTCGTTCCCAGAAAAGAATTGCGGGTTCTTCGTTCTGAAACTTCTCGGGAACGACTAAAAAGAGCGCTTGGTCAGCGACAGATACCTCGTGAATGCTTTACGTGCCTCGTCCTGGAAGCGGAATAAAACGGCGTGAGGAAGGCGATTCAGCAACTGCTCGAGTTCTCCTGGCGCCCGCCGCTCCATCGGGACGCGAACAACAAGAATGTCGGGTGAGACGATGAAGAAAGGAAGAGAGAAGCGAGAATGGTGACGGCATTCTTTCCCATGCTCAGCCACTCGGCCGACCGCTACGGAATGGAGTGTGTCGGGTGTTGTAAAAGTATGTCGTGTTTTGTGATTACGGTAATGTAATGTGTCGCCAGTTCTGAAATGTGCTGTGGTTTCTGAAGTATGTGTCTGATTTTCGGGTCGTGTCGAATTTTCTGAGAGTTTGACACATGTGTCGTAGTGTCCCGTTTCCTATATCCTCCACACATAAGGATCTTATAGCGCCTGAATTTCACGAATTGCAGACCATCACATTTTCGTCATCTCTTTTCTCGTAAGCTCCTTTGTTCCCCGCCACAAAATTGAATCCCTTGTCATTCCGGTTGAGTCAATCTACAGTCGAACTTGTCTTAACCCATACCCCCTGGTGGACAGGTCAAAGTATGGGTTATCACGGTCATGGGTTTCGACAGGGTGAAAAAAAATTGCTCTAAAAATAAAATAAAATCAAAAATATTCCTAGCTAACTTTAGCACTGAAATAGTGGCAGGTTTTGACCATGCCTTGATAGTGCCATAACAACATCCAACATCTTTCTTCCTTTCACCCCATCTTTCACCCATTCGTGCACCGAGCAAGCCAAGCTATTTGTCCGCACTGACATGCCCATATATGCCCACCCAACTTGGTCCACAAGTCACCTGACATTGACTACCAAGCCTACTTCAACTCCCAAACTGATGTATCTGGGCGCTGACATCTGCAAGTGGATCAACTTTTCTCCAAAGTGTGCTGCGGTCTTGCTGTGACTTGGCTTGGCTTGAGCATGGTGCCAATCAAGAATTTCGATGCGCTGTGCTAAGGATGCATTCTCCCTCTTGGTGAAGACAGGAGTTGTGGGAGCCTTCTTTCCGATTCCAGGGTTCTTTGATATCTTTCGTTCCAAAGGCCCTGGTGCTCGTGAATTTTTAAATGGTAACCAGTAGCTGTACACGCACTTTGTCGCTTCACAGAGACCTGAACCTGAACCTCAGGTTCGGTTCAGTGAACCGCTAAGAATCTCTGAACCTTGAACCTGAACCTGGAGTCACAAACTTTCACGGAATCCATTCGAACTCACGAACTTCCGCAGCCCTAAGCGAAGTAATGAAGTGACGAAGATGGCGCAGACTCACTATTTCCGAAGCCTTGAATACAATCTCGTCACCGACTCCGCCCAAATTTGACCACCGAGATTTTACTTACCATGGAAAGGGTGCTCAATTGATAAGCAGCACCGGAGGAGCCATATAGAATAATTCTTTTAATTTTTGCCCCAGATAATATTTCAGCTTTTTCACCAATTTGTGTAGAGGCCTTGAAGGCATAAATCAAAAGCCGGGACACTCGCTAGGGTTTGACTGAAAGATGGCCATCAATTTTAGTTTACAGGCAATGACCCAGAATTGAGCCCGCAACAGCAGACCTCCGAAATGCCTACCAAAACAGCAGCATTGTGATTACATAACCCATCATTCGCGTCGCGTCTCACGTCCTGCCTGCCGAGAAGGTTCAACACCATCAAAACATGAAATATTTTCACTAATTGAGGTTTTTAAATGCATTGGGTGCTTAACGAAAGCTTGGGAGTACCATTGATTGCTGGTAGCCATGTCCAGCTGCCTTAAAATAGGTTAAATTCAATAATAAAATCAATATTCGCAGACCTGCGGTGTACCCGTGGGTTTCGGGTCCACTAAAATTGAAACCCGTACCCGTACCCGGGCCGACCCGTACCCGAAAACCCGCCGGGTTGACCCGTACCCGTGTCCTTCCCTAGCTCCAACGGCGTCGTCACACGCTGCTCCTTGCATGCACTGCCCTAAGATGCGGGAGCACATCACCCGCTGCTTCCCACCTTGGCCATCGCTGCCTCACGCGTGGCACTCGAGCATGTCTCTGCCTCAATGCCAGCGACGAGAAGCTCGTCAAAGAAGACACAGCCCTAACCCCACATCCCCTATGTGCGCGAGCTTCCACGCCATACGATCCAGGGCCGTTCCCCACTCCCAACATCATCTCGCAATGCCAGGACGTTATGAGAAAGATGTGCTTTCCCAGCGTCCGCTACACGAATGGGCCGCCTATGCCACATACAACGTGCTGGAGCGCTCCCGACTCCTGACGTATACTCTGTCCCACGCCCCCAGGTCAACGGCCGGAACGATGCACACAGCCTCGCCATGCATGCCCCTCCCTCCGTGCTCAAAATAAACCAGTTCGGAAGCAATACAACGACACTTGTTTTCAAATCAGACATGAGTAAGGCTGTAATACTCCACCCCTTTACATCGGTTGCATGGTGTACTGGTTATTGATATCTCCCTTCCATTTGCGGAGAACAGGGAGGTCCTCTTTGATCCCATTTTGATCCAAACACTGATTAAACAGTACCTGAAGGGAATGTTAGATCATCCGGGCATGGGGCCGAATGCTACCATCAACCGCTGGATTGAAGAAATCCTAATGTTCCATTTTCAACTGAAGCATGTACCAGGGAAAACCTTTGGGCCTGATGGTTTATCGCGCCGTCCTATCCAACCAGGGGACCCCGAGTATCCGGATGCGGAAGAAGAATTTGATAACAATGGTCCTCCGGATTTACATCCAGAAAGCTCTAAGTGGCCCAGGATGTTGAATTTCGAAGAATTCAAGGATGACATTGATACTCGCGGCGGGTTCTTGCAATCTGTAGAATTATCCGCAAAAACTCCTGATGAGTTTGAGCAGGAGTTGGTAGCTGCACATATGATGTCTGTTACACCAACAACTTCTCCACCAAACTTGATTCAGGTGCTTGCACAAGCAAAGAAACGGAACAAGTCAGTGAAATTAGGACCTCGGCAGGCGGGGGAACCCTTAATACCTGACTTAGAATTGAAATATGACCCATCTAAGAGGGAGCCGTACAACGAAGATCATAGAACAGAGGCTGGTAAAAATGCGGATGCACGCTTGTTAATTATGCGAGAGTGGTGGAAAAACACCTTGATTCGTCCAGAAGGAATGAATGACCGACAGTATAAGAATTTTATTAGAATACAATCAGTATACACTCAGCCGTGGAGTAAACGACTCGGATTAGAGCTACCTATTAGAATACAATCAGTATACACTAGTAGGAGCCTGTAAGTAATTGTAAGGACAGTATACAATGGGAGCACATACCTCAGCCGTGGAGTAAACGACTGAAGGATGTGACTCCGTGAGTTACGCTAATGTAATGAGCGTGACGCCGACAATCGGCACGAGGATCGCGAGTTGGAAGTAAGTCCGAATGTATATGTACAGACCAAATTCAACACTCCCCCTCACATCAGGAAAAAATGACAATGTTCAGTAGAACCCAGTATTCACAATAGCTTGAGTAGTCCGGTAGACAAGTCCCCCCGGAGGTAGCAGCTGGTAGCTCTGTGTGAGGCCGTGGTAGCTCCTGGTAGCCATCACGCCAAGCCTTTGTAGCTTCCAGTAGCGTCCCAGAGCACGGCGGCTACCAAGCTACGGGCACTACCCAGAGGTCGATAGCTTCCCAAATGCTCCCATAACCGTGGCCAAAACAAAACAGGGGGCGGCAGAAACAGTAATATTAATCAATCAACAGCCGTGCTACGAATCATCTTCCTCCGGCTCGCTATCGGTCGCCCCCGTCCTGCCCGCCATTTCATCACGCAACGCATCCTCTTGTACTCTATCAATGTTGGTGGCCACTTCCGAGATGGCCCCGAGTCCAAGAGCCTGACTGAAGCAAGGTCAGACAAGACACAAAAAAGAATAGAGAAACATACGATGCCCGCTTGGACCATTTACGCCGCATGTTTTCGGTAACAGTTTTGTTGAGGCTGCTCCAGCTCTCGATGTCGGCAAGGTGGATGCGGTACGAGGTGTTTACGTCCTTCTCAAAAAACTTGGCTTGAACAAAAGTGCCGGTAGACCATTCTTTGGCGCAAAACTCAAGCTAAACCAGATAAGATCAGTCAGTTACAGCTATAGAGAATGAGGTGAGACGTACCACAGCAAAATCTAGCGCGATGTTCGGCAGTGCGATGGGATCAAAATACGAACGGAATATGGCGCCTAAAGCATCCTTGTCCTTGAACGTCGTGAGGTAGCGGACATCAGATAAAATGCGGTTTGAGGCATATCCTTTACGCTGGTCAATATCCTAAACAAACGGCAGTGAGGATAGAAACAGAAGTGTAGTACTTTAATACCTTGTAGTGAAAGGCGGCGTCGGCGAGGAGCTTATCTGAGAGCGCCTTATTGGATTTGATTGCCGCCGACCCAGAACTGCGTACGAAACCATAATGACTGGCGAACAAACTTCTAAAAGCTTCGAGGGTCTTGCCGCGGATCTGCGACCCTCGCTTCGTAATCTGAATTAAAAGGTGTTAATAAAAAAAACAGAAAAACAAACGGCAAAAATCACAAGTTTAGCCATGCGCTCTGAGAGCGCATATCGTTCCCCGGAAACACGACATGAGGCTTTCCAACATTCCTTGGCCCATTTCATCTGTAAACCAACGTCAGGGAAGGCGTCGATGGCCAAGATGTGGGCGGTGTAGTCCGCCATGGCACGGAGGAGGACGGCTCTGACAACATCCTTGTAATCCGAGGCCTTCGCCTTCGCATTCGTGAGCAGAAAGCCCTCACGGAACTTGGCTTCCGGGGCCTTAGAACTCTTTGCAGGCGGCGGCGGGGAGTTCGGCGTCGGACGTGACCGCTTGTGTGATGTCACATCCAAAGCAGGAGAGCGGCCGCGAGGTGTGCGGCCGTCGGAGTGACTGTGAGGGGAGGAGGGGCGAACCGGAGACGAGCGACGTCCACTGCGGCTGCCTGAGCGATGGCATGAGTGTGCCTGGTCTGCAGAGACTGAAGGGCGCCGTTCAAGACTTCTAGCGCGCGAGCGCTGATCATCCGAATCGACGTCCATACCAATATCGAGATCCTTGCTCGGGTCATTCTCGGGTCGGGGTTCCTCCTCGTCGAGGTTGCGATCTTGCTCAGTCGACTCGGCAAGCCGCAGAAAAGCGCGAGCCGAGATCTTGGCGGCCGCGGGCTTGTCTCCTTGTTTAGTCTTGCGGAGGATGGTTGTCGGACGTGGAGGTGGAGGCGGGAGCCGCCCCAAGGGTGTTATCTGGATGTGTGTCATTAGCTATTAGGTAGACGTGGATATACATACCGCCGAGGCAAACGAAACAACACCCTCGTTGTCCGATCGCTCCTCACTTTCGAGCTCGTCGTCATCCAGTGGAGCGGCACCTGACAGGTGACGAGGTTTGAATAAACACTGAAACTGTGTACAGAGCAAAAAGACGGTACCTTTGGCCGCCTTTTCCCGCTGCTTCGCCTGCTTCTTCATCCTGGCGACCTGCTTCTGAAGCTTTGCAAGCTGCTGCTCGGCGGATTCCATGTTCTCTTTATCTGTTGGGATAGCTGTGAGTAAGGTCTTATACGGGGCACGGAGCTTGCCTTGGCTGGCTTGCTTCCTCGATGGCTGGCGGTTTGCTGCGTCACGGGTGCGGGAAGGAAGGACCTCGTTGGCCGACAGATCGTATCGGGAACGACGCGGTTTGGCAGGGGGAGCATCAGGTTCCTCGTCTGAGGAGTCGTCAGTATGGGAGGGGGCCATGATGGGGGAAAGAAAGAAAGATCGCACGATAACGTCAACAAACAAGCTCGTTGTTTGGTGCGGCACACGGGGTCGCGGGCATTGGATCTGAAACGCGAAAAAGCGATTCAGTCGTTACCTCCCGCTAGATCAACGACCACAATGCCTACCTTCCCCTGCAGCTATTGCTCGGCTCGGCTTCCGACCAGACAGGGACTGCGGTCCCATACTTCACAATCAATTTCTTGCCGTGAAAAACACTACAGGCTGTACGCAGCGGCCGGCTCAGATTTTGAGAGTGACGGGGAGGTGGGTGAACTCGAAGATCAGGACAGCGATGTGGAGATGGAGCCTGCGGGCCCTATGGAAATTCAGGAAGCGGAGCCCGAGCCTGATCACGACGAGCTCATGGATGAGGATGAGACATTCGATCCTCCAGCGTGCGATATTGAGATTCCGGCAACAGGCCCAGGAACACCGGCCGCCGATCCAGGTCCAGGGAAGCACCACAGAGCGACAGTGGAGGAGGTGGAAGATGAGGATGACCGATGGACCCAGGACTTTCCAGAGGCGTTTGAAGCCGGCGCAGTTCTTGAGGCGTGCAAAACCCAATTCGAGAAGCTTCGAGACGAGCAGAAGGCTGCGGGTCGTGTGCCATGGGAGCCGTTCGAGAGTGAAGACGAGTGGGAGCTAGCGCGCTGGCTAATGACTTCGGGGATCAGTCTGAAAAGACGGACGAGTTTTTGAAGCTAAAAAAAGTGCGTACCTTGCCCAAGCCGGATTTCCTAGTCAGGCTAATCTTCTCCCTTTAGGTACGCGCCATGGACCCATCCTTCCACAATAGCCGCGCATTCTTGAAGCGTGTCGACGCGTTGCCTGAGGGACCAGAATGGTTTTGTCATCCGTTTGAGCTTCTGGGTGATGAGCTCGACGCAGATGGAAACCCGAAGAAGGAGGTACTGGAATTATGGCACAGAGATCCAATCGAATGTGTGAGGGAGCTGTTGGGGAATCCGGCATTCACGAACCAAGGATATGCCCCATTCCGTGTGTTCAAGAATGGCAATAGGACCAATCGGGAGTACAGCGAGATGTGGACTGCAGACTGGTGGTGGAATATTCAGGTATGTTCCGTCGCACGAATAACCAGGCATAAACTCACCTTTATCGTTCCAGGAACTCCTGCCCGAAGGCTCGACGCTTGCCCCGATCATCATCTCGTCCGACAAGACACAGCTAACTCGCTTCAGCGGGGACAAACAAGCGTGGCCGGTGTACCTTACCATCGGAAACATCGACAAGGAAACCCGGCGTACACCATCCGCGCGTGCCACAGTCCTCCTTGGCTATATCCCAGTTTCGAAGCTGGAGATCTTCTCGAAAGGCAAGCGGTCTGGCGTCAACCACCAGCTCTTCCATGACTGCATGAAGGCCATTCTGGAGCCGTTGAAAGTGGCGGGGAAGGATGGCGTTCAGATGGATTGCGCAGATGGGTTCGTGCGAAAGATGTTCCTGATTCTATCGGCTTACATCGCCGACTATCCGGAGCAATGCCTCGTTGCATGCTGTCGAGAGAACTCCTGTCCCCGTTGCCTCGTTACACCCAAGTGCCGCGGAGAAAAGGACTACTGTGACTTCCGCAACCCTGACGACACTTTGAAAGCTCTGTCTGAGCAGTCTAAAGGCGAATATCCAACCGAATTCGTGGACCAAAACCTGCGCCCGATTAATCCCTTCTGGGCCGGCTTCCCTCATTGCGATATATTTTCTTGCATGACTCCCGATATTCTGCACGAGCTTCATAACGGAGTCTTCGGAGATCACATCGTCAGCTGGGCAACCGCGGCAACGTCTGGCACAGGCGATGAAATAGATCATCGCTTCCGCGCCATGAGCAGCCATCCTAGTCTCCGTCATTTCAAAAAGGGTATATCTCTAACGTCTCAGTGGACCGGTGGGGAGCACAAAAATATGGAGAAGGTCTTTCTTGGTGTTCTCGCTGGCGCTACTGAGCCAGCCGTTCAGCGCGCAGTCCGTGGCATCATCGACTTCATTTATTATGCTCATTTCGAAACTCACTGCGACAACTCTTTGGCCAAACTTGATGCTGCGTGGGCCACTTTCCATGACAACAAGGAGGTCTTCAAGATCCTCGAGATTCGCAAGCATTTTGATATCAACAAGCTGCACAAGATCAAACACTACATCGATTCCATTCGCTCCCGAGGCACAGCCGACGGATTTAACACTGAGAACACCGAGCGCCTGCACATTGACCTCGCAAAAGTCGGCTATAATGCTACCAACAAACGAGCCTATACCCGGCAGATGACTGTCTGGCTCCGCCGCCAAGAGTCCATCTACAGGTTTGGAACTTACCTTCAATGGGCGATCCCTGGGTATGTTGCAGACAGCAAATCAACGCCCGACAAGGATGAAGATGACGATGACGGCAATGGCGAGGACCCCCCGAAGAGGTTCGGCCTGTCCCCATCAGCGCAGATGACTCTGATGATGAGGGCGAGCTGGAGGAGCTCCACGCACCCCAACTGTCGTCCCCCTCTTATGCCGTTGCCAAAAAACCGGGCTTCCCCAATCTTACCGTCACCTCCATATCCACTGACTTCCATGCCCCTGACTTCATCAGTAATCTCGACCGCTTTCTTGAATCCCATTCCATCCCATCCCCTCTGACACCTACCAAGAACTCCGTCTTCCTGTTTACAAACGGCTCTCCCTCGTGCTCCCTCGTGTATCCGAGGTCACTTCCCACAAAGTCCAGGACAAGATCAGAGCTGTCAAGGGAGAACCACTGAAAATGTCTGCAACCGGCGTAAAGCCGGCTACTGCCGGCCAGTTTGATACCATTCTCGCACGTACTCATTTGCGGGGTGAAGGACAGAGTCCGACCGACGGTGAGTTCATTATCTGAGAATAAATATTTTATTTGATGGATCTTAGGCCTTTGCGTCGCCCGTGTTCGAGTTATCTTTCGTTTGCCCGAGGAATTTGGTCAATATCCGGATCCACTCGCATATGTAGACTGGTTTAAACCCCTCAAGCAGCCTCTCCCCGACATCGGAATGCATCACGTCTCCCTCTCATCTCGTAACCACCGCCAAAATTCTTCCATTATACCCGTCACTGACATTGAGCGTTCTTGTCATTTGATCCCGGTTTTCGGCCGTTCCGTAAACCGTACATGGGCCTCAGACCGTGTATTGGATCAAGCAACATCCTTTTATCTCAACCCTTACCTTCGGCATCATGATTTCTTCCTTTTCCGTTATCTTGTTGACTTGTATACTTCCAAAAAAGCCGAGGACGAACGTAGAGTACGTATGCGACGTATGGGCCGTGCAGGCCGCTAGAATATAATTGATTTACTTTTTAAAATGTGCTCCATCTTTAACTCGACGAAATCCTGAGTTGGTTTACTGAATGTATTTGAAAACACCGAACACATCCCAGTCGGGCTCCTACCAAGCTCCTACTACTTGATCAAATCACGCATATCTATCGACACTAAGGACCTCTGTGACATGGTTACCGATGATCTCAGGGCTACTGACCCAGCATCCAAAGACTACCAGAGCTACCTGAAGCTACCAGAGATAGAGTGAATAGCTACCAGTGCTACCAGCACTTCAAACCCCGAAGCGCGTGCTACTGATCATTTCGTTGTTTCCTGATGCAACGAGCATCCATACGAGGGGCCATTCCCAACATTTCGACCAGTTTCTGATGCCGCGGAGTCGGTAACGGCTTCGTAAACAAGTCGGTGATGTTTTCCTCGGTAGGAATGTAACTCGGTGCAATGCAACCGGCGGTGACGGCTTCGCGAATCCACCAGATGGTGATGTGGATGTGCTTCGTTCGCGCGGTGACTTCATCGACAATCAGGCTCGTTCCTCAACCTCCATCGCGCCGTCGATGATATCCGCCCGCGAAGGCGCGAGACCGTCGTCTACCTCCGTAGCGCACACGAAGGACTCCGGAGTCTCCGTTCCACTGGACTCCATCCATTCGGCCTGGATTCCGTCGTATAATACCCGCAGGCTTCTCGAACTGGCGGTACAGATCTATGAGTGCGGGAATCGAAACAGAAGGTCACCCTCACCTTTCGACTCGCCTGAAGCTCCTTCGATGCGTTCACTGCTGCCCAGTAGGATAAGCCTGCCTTGGTTGCCTGAGCACGGAATGCCTTTACAGATTCGTACATCAGTCTGGGACGAGGGGAAGCACGGCCGAACATCACACCTTCTTGGCAACTCGTGGCGAGCGGGGTGAGAGCTCCGATCTGGTCATTGTTTTTGTGCAAGTGCGCACGCGGTGAGGGAGAGAGTACTAGTATTGATCAGAGTTCAGCACCTCTTTAAAGACCTCCTTATCCTGAGTCATCATGTCAGCGCGTATCTCGGCTTATCATTGTGATATACTTGCGGAGGCAGAGGCAGGGAGGGGCACATGTTGACATCGAGCAGCCTCGGTGTCACGCCTCCATCGCTAGTGTTAGAGGCGGCGCACCGGTTGCCGCGCCGATTTTACCAGACCCTCAGAAATTGAACCACGACCAATCTGCCTACCGGAGTATGGCACGGTGCAGGACAGCGGCTGATGCCGCTGCTGCCAGATCACCGTTTTGTTCCTTCATGTTTTGACGTTCTCCCGTGACCGATGTACGAGTCATCGGGACGAATAGGGTTTGTGTATCAGCGGCCGTCGGTGATCGAAGATCTCTGTCTTGATCTTCTATGTTGGCCTCGCTCGACGACGTGACGGCGACGTCTTGCACTCCACTCTTCCACTTACTACAAATTCAGTACCTATCTAGTCCCCCAATACGAAATCGTTCCTGTTTGATCTCCCGTTAAGTCTCATTCCTCGTCGTCCTCGCTCACGGCCCTCGTCGCTGCCGCAGAGTTTCGCCTTCGCCTTCGCCGTCGCCGTCGCCCTCGTTGTCTTCACCTTCGAGTCCTCGTCTCGCTCCCGCGTTCTTCGTCACCGTTGGCTCAAGCATCGAGTTTTGTTGTTCCACCTCTCTTTCACACGCGTACTTCGACCCCATCGAGTGTCCCTGGGTATGAAATGTTGTCTTGCGTAGGTACGACAAAATGATCTCGGATGATGACAACTTCGCCTCCACCTTGGTGCTCAAGAACAAAATCGCTGAATTCCTCGACCGTGGACTCAAGATTCAGGACTTACAGTGAGCCGCAGCCAGCACCATCCAAAACCCACCAATTCATTATTTGTTCTAGACGCAAATTGAAGCATTTAATTCACGACACTGAAGAGCATGAACTCCAAGCCTGGAAAAAAGAGATTTCCAAAGGCACCTCGAAACGAGTGTGGGGCTTTCCTGCTTCAGTTCCTGCAGAAAGGCGAGGAAGTTGGCCGAGTCGTCGCCAGCGACGACATTACAGCCAATGCCCTGCTTCCCGGGATATTCCCAGCTATCTGTCCTTGTTCAGCTGAAAAGATTGGGGAGATGGTATAAACGTACTCGTCTATGTTGGTCTTTCAGTTACATCAGGGTCTTTGAAGTTGCCCCCAATGTTTATGATGGTCTATGTTGGTCTATAGTGGGCTGCAGATCTGACCTCCAGCTGACCTCCACCCTCCTCCCAGCCCTTTCGTTCAAAAAGAAGACAATATCTGTTCAGCAATGCCAGCGATGGCTCTGGAAGCTCGGTTACCGTCGCAAGACACACCAGAAGGGTGTTTATTGGAAAGGGCATGAGCGGAAGGATGTGAAGAAGCGCCGTAAAGAATATCTTGCCGAACTCGAGGCCTCCGACCCTTTCCGACCTCGATATGCTGAGCCCGACATGGCCGAAGTTCATTGTGAAGCTGAAGACGATGAACTGGAACACATCTTCATTGTCCACGATGAGTCGACCATCCATTCAAATGATTACCAAAATAACCACTACTGGCTTCAAGCCGACGAGCAGGTTTCAAAGAAGAAAGGTCATGGATGTTTGATCATGATTTCCGCATTTTTGTGCAAGCGCTACGGTCTCCTCGATTTTACCGAAGAGATGGTTGCAGAAAACGAAGCACTTATCGCTGAACTTCGCCTCGCGTTCACAAAATCAACGCCAGCAATTTATTCGGACAACAAACCCGGCGGCGATGCTTACTGGAACATGGAACAGATGATTATACAGGTGAGTTGATTAATTGTATCGCCATCCGACTCACCATCATATGTTGCACAGTTGGCCAAAGCTATTTTGATCGCACACCGGATGTTTCCCAACGCCATCATCCACTGGGTCTTCGACAACTCGTCGGCACACGGCAGCCTTGCGAAGAATGCGTTAACGGTCACAAAAATGAATGTCAATCCCGGCGGCAAGGTCCCCGAGATGCGAGAGACGGTTATTCCCTTGGATAACCCGCATGGCCATGGTGGGAAACCCCAGAAAATGGTCTTCGACAATTCCCTGCCCGACAATCATCCACACAAAAAGTTTGAAGGGCAGCCAAAGGGTATGAAGGTGATTCTGGCTGAACGTGGTTACACAAGCCACTGATCGGGGATTGCAAAGCATGCAAGGCCTCGAAGGCACGTAAACCGCATCTGGACGGCGCTTCTCCCCACGAGGAGGTAGAGATGTACGGCGAAGACGGCAACGACAGCGACGAGGAAGAGGAGCGGCCGGTGGACTGCTGCATGTAAATGGTTGCCTGCGATGGCACTGGTGATTTTCCAGCCAGAGCAGAGGGTGCACCAATTTAAAGGAACAAACCTTTAGTGCTGTTGTGCTTGTACACACTGACTGCTTCCAATTTAAAGGAACAAACCTTTAGTGCTGTTGTGCTTGTACACACTGACTGCTTCCTTGCCATCCGAGGATATACAAAACCCGGACGGCAGGTACATTCTGAAACCCGGCACATCCAGCTCAAACCCGGTACATTCCATCAATGTGCCGGGTTTGTTGGAAAAGGCGGCATTTGTTATTTTGGCATCGGCTAAGTTATTGCGACACGTTGGGACACGTGGCAACCCCGACCATTTGCGCCTGCTTTCTTACCGCCACCCAATCACCCCCCGACGCGCTTTGCGACGCGCCAAAATGCTTCGCAATGCCCACGAAGGATTCAAACATTCCCGGGCAGATCAAGAATACCTCGACGGCTGTACAGCCCGTCAGTTGATGGACTTCCGGAACGACGTACGTGATAGTTGCGACGCGTCGAGCACCGATTCTCACATGTCAAGCCAGGTTTTCGCAGCGGGGTTCATCGAACGCAACCCGCAGTTGTTCCTGAACTATGATTGGGTGGATGTCCCCCAACTCCGCGCTTTCCTTCGCCAAAACACGCCAGATTCCGGCTTCGACGCGTCAACGACGCGTCCATCTGCGATTCACGATCCACCTAACATCAAAATCGAACCTTTGGCGCCCTCGGGGCCCACGGGACCGCGTGGGTTAATCAAAGCCGAGCCCCTGGCGATCAGCTTGCCCCCACCTTCTGCCATCAAGATGCGCACCGTAAAGGAGAATGGCTGCGACGTCCTTGTGATTCTCTCGGATTCAGAGTCGGAGTCGGACATCGACGACCGTGATTCTGACTTGGAGGTGATCGAAGCGCTGAAACACACCTCTCGATCGTCTAGTGTGATTCCTCCCTCAGGTATCGAAGTTCTCATGTTCTCGTACTCGGCTAAATATCTATTAGAAGCTCCGGACGTTGAATCGGATTTCGAGGAACCTGGTACGGTTATTTCGTCTCATTCTCACGGTATGCGTATTTCCCCCCCACTTACCAGTTCTCATTTCTATCCCAGACGACGCCGATGGCGTTGATTTACTCGATTCTGACACTGCATGGCCCGATGGCGCCGAGGCCCACGTTCGTATCGGACGATTCCGTCCTACCGCCAGAATCACGGTCGAACGAATGGAGTATCGGGAGGGACCTGCTCCCCTTTATCCCATCCATCGTATCCGGACGGGCATTGTTGTTGACCTCAGCGCTGATAAATACCAGCTGAGGGACTCAAAAGGGGAGTTGTACTCCCTCAACTCGATTATCAATAACGCCGTTTGTTTTCCATCCCAACGTTGATATTTTCAGCTGAAATTTTGTTCTCGTTCAGGACAATGACTCGTGGGTGTGGGACGGCGGTAGCAATAGCGGCGCTGCCGTGACGTTTGCTCCTGGGGAGGCGCCAATCCGCTCGCGCCGTATTCGGTTCAGGTGTAAAGGCATAGATGCCTGCGATAAACACGATCCGTCGCTTCGACAGGCCGTGCGATTCGAATTGGATTCGGCACCGCGAGATGCGATTATAGCTGCTCAGCAAGAGACCCGACGTAGAGAAGGCAACACTGCGGAAGAGCGCGTTGTCCTGTAAGTATTTTCCATGTCTTGGTATACTGTCTCATGCGGCCGTTCAATAGGTTCATGAAAATCATCCGCGAGGCCAAGTGCCATGCGGTCTATTCGAAAGGCAATAAATGTCGAGGAGGGCCCGTCCTGAAGCCCAAGCCTCAGGTAATTATAGCCATTTTATGCGCCGCTCGCTGAAATGTAAATGTACTCGTTGCAGGGGACATCACGGGGTCACCAATACTTCGTTGGATGTAGCAGTTGGAACCCTGGTTTCAAAACCGGCCACCGCACGCATGCCATCCCCGATCACGTAGACGAAAACATGCTAGCAAATGCCCTCGCTGGGCGGCCACTGGCTGACGACGAAACCAAAGACACTCCGGCGTGCAGTGGTATTGTCCATCCGCACACGGGACTCAAAAAAAAGCACTGCCGTATGTAACTTGGATTGTGTGTCGTGAATAGTCTCGCTGATCTCCCTCACAAATCAGCGCACACTCACATCGCAAATGGCATGCAAGTTCAGGGCGCAATTCGCAATTATCCCTGCTCTGTGGTGCGCTATATCTACATTCCCGACGACTCTTCCATTCGAAAAGTACTTCTCATTCACAACGAAACCGGGCACAATCATCCGATTCCAATGCTCAGCAAAGTATCTTTCGAGCTCAAAGAGACCTACCGCCAGTGTGTCGATGCGAACGGAGTCCTCGGCGCTACAGTGGCGAAAATCGACAACGGTAAAGTTGAAATCTTATCGAGTTTACTCTGTGTTGAGACCTTCTGTAGCACCGGCGACGAAACAGCTTCTTAAGGGGAAGACCCCGGCAGCGTACGCTCCTGCTTTACACAACCAAAGGGTGAAGCAGGACATCGTCCGGGCGAAGAAGCTAGAAATGTACTCAAATGGGCTCGGCGTCGACGGTAAGTTGCACCGCGCGATGAATAAATCTCAGCATTCTCACCGTTCGCAGCCATACGTCCCATGTTCTATGAGGAATTGAGGAAACCGCTCCCCGAGCGTTACATCCACGGCTACATCGAGACAGATAAAGGCGAGCTCATCATCGTGACTTTTGTCCCTTACCTGTTGAAGCTTCTCGATGATCCTGGCGTCACGTCGTTCGACGGCGACACTACGTTCAAAGGGATTGAGGGTGAAGTGAACGAATGGGAGCTCACCATATTCGCGAAGGTGGTCCAGCGCGGTGTGTTTTTTTTTTTGCTAATCTGGCAACGGTCAAGTGCTAACAATTATTCTCCAGCCGTATCCGTAGTTCGCACGTACATCACCGGTGCCAGCACTGATTTTTTCGAGCGTTTATATGATGAACTCCAACGCGTGAAGCTGATGGTCACGGGGAAGCCGCTTGGACTGAAGAAATTCGTTGAAGGTGGAAATCTGCTGGTAATGAACGTGGATAATCATTGGAGCGTGCCGATCGATCCTCAAGTACAACAACCCCGCTTATAGCGGGATTCCCATGAACACTCGCCCTCAGGATATCGCAGCGGACTTCATCAAAATATGCTGGCGGCATGGCAAAGAGTAATCTTTCTCAATTCTTCTTTCGTATTCGATGCTCGCTGACCTTGATTACAAGACCGGTCCATGATTTCAGAGCCCTCGTATCCGCCGAGGATTTTGGCCGCCTCATGGACTTTGTATACCTTGAGTCGGTCGAGAAACTCGAAGCTTATACGTCGTTTGTATATGGCCTCAAGATACCGCAGATCACAAGTGAGTGTTTCGTCCACTCGTTTCATCGTCCAACCGAGTTTTACTTTCAGATTGGTGGAAGCACAAGGAAATAAGCGACTTCATCATTCCGTGTCTCATCAAGTCGCAGTCACGTCTCTCGGCAGAGGTATGGGATTCTACGCCGTCGACAACCAACACCAACGAAGCGCAACACCACTGGACCAATTCTCTGACGGGAATTAAATTGAGCCCGGTCGAGGCGCTTGAAATGTGAGCTAATCGTACTCTAAAATTTTCTGGCTCACTCCGCAACAGTCGGCGCAAGGTGGACCAGAACGTCGCCGACCAGATCAAGATGTCTCTCGAAACCGGCATTTTATCGAACCCCAATAACGAGATCTCCCACCGTCTAGCCCGGAACTCCCAACGCCAATCCGCCGTCGCTCGCAAATCACACGAGTCGCGGGAAGTAGCTGATCTCACCAAACAGCTCCAACTGCAGATCGAACCCAGCGCGGTGCAGAGACTCAGCTCAACAATCAGATCACTGAGGTCTTGCAGTTCTCTGCCGCTGCCCAACTGGTAAGTACATTGAATGGTGTTACCATTGATATCCCGGTCTCAACCAACGCACGCGCCAGCATCGCAACATCATCCCACCAGCAGAATTTGCGACTGCAGAGCGCAGCATCCATGACATGGTCGATGCCCTGAACACTGCACGACCCGAGTCCTCTGATTCACCCACCGCGCCCAACCTTGTTGTCACTTCGCGCACCAGCACCAGCGACGGCAGAAGGCCGCGGGTGGATATCGACCCCAACATCCTCGCAGAGGCGCTCTCGCTGCGGGGGCCAACCCATCTTGCCAGCGTTTTCCAGGTCAGCTCAAGGACGATCCGACGACGAGCACTGGATTACAGGCTTGTAGAGCCCGGGGTCCCAGTCTACACCGACACACCACAGCCGGATGGTACCGTCTCTCGCACTTACACGTCAACATCGGCGCCTGTCTCGACAATCACTGACGAAGAGCTGGATTCAATCCTTACCTCGATACTCCAGACTTTCCCCAACTTCGGTCGGCGGATGCTCAAGGGGCGTCTCCGGGCTCTTGGCCACCGCGTTCCCCGAGATCGAATTGCGGCGTCATATCTTCGCGTCCACGGGTCTCCTGGATCGTTTGGCGTTCGATTCATTCACCGTACGCCTTACAATGTTGCTGGGGCAAACTCGCTCTGGCACCATGACGGCCAACATGGTGCGCCTACCTCTAAGCCTTCTCTGACACCTCTTTCTCACCACATTTTTTCTTTTACTTCTTCTGGCAGGCCTGATTCGCTTCAAGATTGTCATTCATTGCTTTATTGATGGCAAGTCCCGCCTCGTTACTGGTATCCGCGTCAGCAGCAACAACCGGGCAGCGACGGTGCTGAACCTCTTCCTTGAGGCAGTTGGTCGCTACGGCCTTCCAAGTCGCGTTCGCGGCGACCATGGGGCCGAGAACGTGATTTTCTATCCCATTCGAAGGTGTGTTCAAAATGGTCTCGTCTCACGTAGATTCTGTCCAGGCGGGATTGGGAGCCTGTATGTGTCTGGTGGTATGTGTATGCACGCGTCGTCGGGTATGTCTCCCTCCAGCCATCAACAAGTCTTAGGTTAATCTTCAAAATTTCTGCTGTGTTGCACAAGTGCATTTTTGAAGTTTTTGTTATTTTTTCTTATAATAAACTCAGCAAAGCTTTGTGAAAACAACGGCGAGCGGCGATCAAAACGAGCATCAAAAAGAACATGACAGCGCAAGTGACCGCGCGGTGACGCGGCCGATGACTGACGCGTCCCAAACGGAACATGACAGCCGATTGCCCGCCGTGTCACTCACGACGAGCGCTCAGTGTCGCTATAGCCAGAGGAATACCGTCGGACTTCCATTTAATTTTGCGCAAGTACTGGATAAGGAGTGGGATCCCCGAAGAACCGCGCCGAATCTGGGTCATTCGTCCATCTGCATCACGAGCAGTACTGCCGAAAAGGATGTCCATGCGGCGAATGAATGTCGATGACTTTGCAGCCGCGCCAGTATCCATTCCCTTGACTTTATTGACAACGCGCCAGATTTCGCCTTCTCGATCCGCTTTCGGGACCGATTTCGGAAGGGCGGGACAGAGGGCCTCGATCTGGTCAATCAGGTCCACGACGGCGGCGACTAGGACGCGACGCGAGGTGAGAACGTGGGAGAGACGCGTGAATATACAATCTACTATACAATCTACTCACTTGATTTGGCGACCAAAGTCTGATGAGTCGCGTCCAGAGGTTCACCATTGTTGGGATCAGCAAGCCTGTTTGAGGATACGCGATGACGGTTCCCTGGGAGCATAAGAGTTGGATCTGGATTATCTCGTGTACGAGTAGCCATAGGGGTGAAGGTGAAGGTGGTGAGGTGATGGGACTCGAGTACAGAAACTATACTTATACTGAATGGCGAGTCCCTGAGTATAACTAAATGGATAAATACGGTACCTTAGTATAACTCAAAGGAAATGAGAAAAATCGAAAAGTTCACCGCTCCATCTTCCCTGCACGCACTGTCACACTGCTGTAACCTTTGAGTCAGAAATCCGAGTTTGCTGTCCGTTTGTCACGTTTTACCCCGTTTATCCGTACGGTCGTCGGGCATTATTCAGACCAAATGACTGCGCAAGAAATATTATTTTTACCCCTCGAAGCCACGGCTTGAAGCCCTGGCTTTGGCTTCTGATTCCCTAAGCCAAAGCCAAAGCCCGCCTGAAGCCAAAGATTTGGCTTGGCTTGGCTGGTCCATACGCGTAGTGGTAAAGTCGATTTGGGCGAGGCAAAGTGCAGGCGCGAAAAAACGCGTCGTCGAGCGAGAAAAGAAGACCGTGTCGAAATTGAAACTCCGACGATTATGTAATAAGATTCTATCACGATCGGAGCCCCGCGGTAACAACAGGACTACCCCAGACCCCATATCGGGTATCCTTATCTTCGGACCCCCTTGATTTTGGCACTTTGACATGTGCATTTGATGGGTTGCCGAAATCATTATTTCCACCAGTATTGATGCTTCCTATCTGTGTTGTAGGTACTGAAAGCGATTCAGTGAGACACCACTGTCAGGAGCTTCGACGCTAGGGTTGCGCTAGGGGTTGTTCCGGCCTCCGGGGCATCCCGGGATTACGGATCAAACTGGGATGTCACGGGTCTCGGCCAAGGGGCCGCTAATGTCTTGACATATTCTGAGGTTTTGTTGGCTTTGTACATCCGAAGGGCACTGTGGTAGGCCAGGGACATGTTCGATGCGGACTTGGCTGCCTGTCGAAGAATTCCCAGCTCGCTTTCGTTCCCATCGTTTGTGACTTCGAGCCAGGCCCGCTCGATATTTTCGGGTGAAAGCTTCGAGATAGGACCCTCCTCGCTCCATTCGGTGTTGAAACGGGGCCAGGTCGCAAGCGCGCCCTTGCAATACGCGATGACGAGCGCATCAACATATTCCAGGTTCCACTCGGAGATCCTACGCAGCGCCGCATACACCACTTCCGATTTTTCCCAAGGTTTTCCATTCAGAGTCGCTGTCGCAAATGTCATGTCGGAGCCCGTCACGAGTTTGGGGTTGGCCATGATCTTCTCGAGGTGCTCCTTGACCTTCTGTGAAGCTCACCCAGCTTCAGAAGATTATCTTCGGCACGTAAGGGCCCGCGTACCTACGAAGACATTAGATCTGATAAAATGCTGTCAGGGAATATTACATACCTCAAGCATGTACGGAACGTCAACATTTTGATTGAGGAGCGCAATCACCACAAACTCGTGCCGAGTATAAAAGCAGAGAAGGCCGCGTTCAACATTCAATTCCATGTGGTTCAAGGTACGGCTCCCTTTGTTCTCCCGCACGTACACAAGGAATTGGAGGAGCAGTTCCATATAGAGAACGATGATTTCGCAAGCGCCAGCGTGCGATTGGAAACGGGTGTTGCTGGTATCGGGGAAACAAATGTTAAAGCCAGTTTCGTGATCCCAGAAGTACCGAAGGGTGTCCTGTTGCCCGCGTTTACGGTCCTTGTGGCGGAAAATTGCACCTGCGAGACTCGAGACTTTAATGGCTCCGCCGCAACTACGATCTTCTGCTCGCGCCGCAGCACCGGTCCCTGCTCCGAGGGATACTGCGGCAGAATTGTCGCGGTTGAACATCTTGAGTGGCCCCGGAAGATTGTTATCTGCCCACCATTGCTGCATCGACAGAACTGCGCCTTTGAAGACGTTCAGATTCTTGTGCATGCAGCACCCTCCCCAAATGAAAAGGTCGACGTCCTGCTGCTCTTGCGGCGTCAACTTGTCAAACTCCTCCTGCCCTACATTCCGCACGAACTCCGTGAACGCTTCTCCGTGACGGGTTAGACGATCTGCATCCGAGAGCTGCTCCCATGCCGCAATCCCTCCAGCCGCTGTCACCGCGTCGCGTGAAACCTCAAAGAGGATCTCCGCCCACTGCACCGGAGCCATCTGCGCGATCGTCCGCTCGCCTCTGCGCTCGCGCTCCAGTCGTGTTTTCATTGCAGCTACAAGACGAAACAGCTTTTTCTGGTCCTCCGCATGGTCGGAATGCCATCCAGTAACTTTGATCCAAAAATCGCGGGCGTCGTCGGCTGTCTGGCAACGAGGCGATGTCTTGTAGATCTGGTACATCCCCTCGATGAGTTCCTCCCATCCTTCAAGCTGCTTTTCACTCGTATGATTTATTGCCATCCCAATTCCGAGGAAGAAGGTCTGCTTTTCGTTGTTCTGGTTAATGACCGTAGCGCGACGCGACTCCAGGTTGACATTCTTGTGGGTAGTTCCATCACTGCTCGGGGTTACACCTGTCAAATCGCGTTAGAAAAGAAAAGACCCAATGGGAAGTAAATGATTATCAACGCACCTTTCGAAGTTCCGACAGCTTCAATAAACTGCATCTGCGACGCTACACCTCCTTCTTTCACGATTCGCCGCACACTGCGATCGGATGCGTTACCCGTCACGCCAATTCCGAGCTTCCCGGCGATGCGCTTCAAGACGCCAATGACTTTATTCGGGCGCACACCATCAAGAGCAACAAGATCACTGATCATGTCTCTTGTCGTGTCTGGGATGACACCTTTCTCCTTCAAGGTGAAGGAAAAGAGTTGAGATAGGTCTTCTTTTGCCTGAGCATTAGCTTTAGCAGCAGCAGTATTGATTCGAGAGGGGATCCGGCGGATTTTTTCGGTGAGGGTGTGGATTTTTTTACTTGCAGCGCTCCGAGCTGATTTTTGTGACGAGACTTCTGCCTGAAGCGTAGACGACTCGGCTTCCAGGCTTGTCACCTCTGCCGCCAGTTGGCTAACCTCGGCGCGAAGCTGGCCGTTTTCCAGCTGTGCTTCAGCGAGCAATGCCGACTGATTCGCGATGACCTGGTGCGACCTTTTCTGCTTCTTTCGACTGTTATAGACCTCCCGTTGATAGTTATCACCACGCATCTTCTCCTTCTCCAGTCGTGAGACAAGCTCGTTCTCCTTGCCGGCATCGGAAGTCGCGAGAGAAGAGGTAGATGCCGTACTTCCCAGAGCCGCCGTGTGCTGTTTTTGGGCCGGGGTACGTTTCCTTTTGGTGCCAAAGTAGCGAAATGAGGCAGCTTTGTATCCCATGATGTGCCTGGGTCATAAAGACGCGTTAATTACGCGTCGGGATGTCTGTTTGGGGCCGGACGAGAGCGTGTCGCGTTTGTTTGGCTGTGTTGACAGGCCCTTCGATCAGCCTGATCCAAATCACCCTGCCACGAGCTGCCACGGGCTCAATCTGGCCCCGAATCGTGCGCAATCTGAGGTTTTGTCTGATTCTAAATGTATTCTTGGTGAAATTCATACGGAATTCCTCCAAGAAAATTGACACGCAAAACCGATTGACGGCCATGGCGCAGAGGGAAAACATCTGTCACCAAGAATACATTTAAAATGATTCTAGGTACATTTTGTCCCTACTAACCCATAGGTTTAAGTGCCCCCTCAAGCCTGTACTGAGTCTGTCCATGGAATGCGGCCAAATGGCAGGGATTCCCGATTAGGCGCCACACGGTGATGCCATCAAATTCCCGTCCCATTGCCGCCGGCCATACTCCATGCGCTCGACAGTGACCTTCTGGGTGGGTTTGAATTCCCAATGCGCACAAGGGAGGTGCCGTCGTCCTGCCACACCGTGTCAGACTCCAGCAACTCGGACTCGGAATCGCTGGAATTTTCAGCTTCATCTAGCGCCGATGATGAGGATTATAATGCAGCAACATAATTTTGCGTACCATCCGAGGGCGAGGCCATTTGTGGCTCCCCAAACTCAGTCTCAGAGTCATGAACACTATCACCCCCTACAACGATTGATGAGCATGGTCAGAGATATCAAAACATACGCACTAGATGAAGGGATCGTGCTGGAAGACCGAGAGGTATGCCGGAGCTCTTCTATTAACTCCATGTCCGAATCAGGAGCTGTATACACTCAACTCTATCATCCTTAATGCTGTTTGTTTTTGTTATCCCATTCAAACTCGGATTTGGACTGAATTTTGCGCTAGGACAATGACTCGTGGGAGTGGGGCGGCGGTGGCGCTCGTGCCGGCGCCAAAGTTACATTTGCATCCGGCGAGAAGGCTATTGACTGTCGACGTATTCGCGCGACCTGTAAAGGTGTTCACGCTTGCGATCAGCTTGATGCCGCCCTTCGGGATGTTGTCCGTTTTGAATTGGATCCGGCATCGCGCGATGCCATCATCGCTGCACAGCAAGAGACCCGACGAAGAGAAGGCAACACTTCTGAAGATCGGGTTGCGCTGTAAGTTCTTTCTCTATTTCTTTCTTCCATAATGTCTAACACTCTTCAATAGGTTTGTCACGGTCATACGCGGCGCCAAGTGCCTCGCCGTTGATTCCAACGGCAACAAGTGCCGCGGTGGACCGATATTGAAGCCGAAATCTTATGTATTTGTTTCATCGTTCCCCCATTTTTGCACACTGACGTCTCGATCTCACAGGGAGCAACACGTGCTCACCAATACTTCGTTGGTTGCAGCGGTTGGACTCCAAAATTCCAAAAAGACCACCGCACGCACAGCATTCCCGATCACGTTGATGAGAACCTTCTCGCGAGAGCCCTTGCGGGCCAGCCGCTGACCGAAGATCCGACCAAGGACACTCCACCTTGTAGTGCTATCATCCACCCCCATACAGGACTCAAGAAAAAACACTGCGGTATGATTCCTGTCTCAATTACCATGCCATGCTTACTCATTGGTCGGTAGCGCATGCTCATATTCAAAATGGGACACAAGTGCGGGGCCAGATTCGGAATTATCCCTGCCTCGCCACGCGCTCGATTTACGTTCCCAAAGACGTGTCGATTCGGAAAGTACTTCTCATTCACAACGACACTGGGCACAACCATCCCATGCCGACCCTCACTAAAGTATCTTTTGGGCTCAAGGACACGTACCGGCAGTGCATCGAGGCAAACGGAGTGCTCGGTGCTACTGTGTCCAAAATCGATCACGGTATGACTTTGGTTTTAGCTTAGACTTTGTTTTGCAGCTTAGACTTTGCTTAGCGCAATCAACGAAGATGATACTCGGCGGGAAGACCCCGTCTGGGCATGCCCCGGCTCTGTATAACAAGCGGGTCAAACAGGACGTACTCCATGCGAAAAAACTGGAGAAATATCCAAATGGTCTGGACGTCGATGGTAAGTGGCAACATTTTGGTGAATTAATCTCATATGTTGCAGCCATTCTTCCCATTTTCCACGCCGAGTTGACGAAACCACTGCCCGAGCGCTACATCCACAGCTACCTCAAAATGGCAGACGGCAGGATAATCATCGTCACGTTTGTTCCCTACCTTTTGAAGCTGCTCGATGATCCCGGGGTGACTTCGTTCGACGGTGACACCACTTACAAAGGCATTGAGGGTAAAATGAACGAATGGGAACTCACTATATTTGCCAAGGTAGTCCAACGCGGTTCGTGCTTCGTTCGTCGGGTCCGAAGGCATTTTGGTGCTAACATGTTTAACAGCTGCTTCCATTCTTCGGGCCTATAGCAATGGCGCCAGCGCGGATTTCTTCGAGCTTTTGTTTGACGAGCTTCAGCGCGTCAAGTTGATGGTCACAGGGAAACCCATTCCGCTTAAACGATTTGTTAGAGGGGGGAATCTGCTTGTAACGAATGTGGACATGGATGCTGCGCAAGTCATCGGTCTGTGTCGCTCCGTTATGAAGTACAATGATCCAGAATACAGCGGCATTCCTAACGACACCCCAGCCGAGGAGGTTGCGCAGGAGTTCATCAAATTTTGCTGGAGACACGGGAAGGAGTAAGGTTTTTTCCACAGCTTGGTTTCCACGCTGATCCTCTTCCCAAGACCCGTTAACGAGTTCAAGTCGCTTGTATCGACCACCCAGTTTCATGGATTTTGTCTACATTGACTCGAAAGAGTCTTTGGACGATTTCTCGTCATTTGTTTATGGTCTCGGGATCAAGAAGATCGCAGGTGTGTGTTTGCTCCACTCCAAGTCTTTCCTTAACTGTTGTCGATCTTTCAGATTGGTGGAGACATAAAGAAATGCACGAGTGGATCATCCTTGTCTCGTCAAGTCACAGTCGCGAATTCCCGCCGAGGTGTGGGATTCTACTCCTTCAACTTGGGGTAGGGGCCGGTACGTGGCCCGGCAGAACTTCGTACTTATGTCTTTTAAACACGACTTTTGTTCCGTGATTGCAAAGACGCGACAGAAATATAAGACATGAGCAAATAACCAGCTGGACCAAGCGATGCAATGTGAGTCAGTGTGACATTGCGCTTATAGACGCAAGTACTGTGGGGATGTTGCTGATCTAGTTCCACTTTCTCGGCCTTTCATGCATTGTATTAATTATTTTGTGCGTGTTCTGGGCTCTCAAACGACTGATAAGTACGACGGGTAAATGACCTGAGAAATATGGATTTGATGGGAACACCAATATGCGGACCAACGGTCCGATGCGTACATCAACGGAACATTCCGAATGGTACATCAACGGCACTTCCCTGAGGTGAGCGGGCTGTGTTTTCAGGACCTTCATTATCAACCTTCACATGTTGTAATCTGCAACCTGGCACTCCAAGAGTATTCAGCATGGTAAGAAATACGGTGATGGTATTCAATGGTAAAGCACAGAAGTTCATAAGACATACACGAGTAGTAAGTGCCAATGAAGCGCAAATCGACTAAATTTGGACGTGCTCAGGAAGTGCTAAAAGTTTCCTCACACGCTTTTGCCAAAAAGATCTGAGGGTAGGTCAATTAAAGTCCATGTGAATTGAATAAAATGCTCACCTTCCCCAACAAATACGCACTGAAAGTCTTCCGCAGGGGAACACAACAAGCCAGACCGGCATCCTCTGCCACCAAACGACCAAGCAATGACTCATTTTGTTATTGTCGCAAACGGCCGGAGCTGGCGTGGAGACACCGTGGGTTAGAGTCGGAAAGCAGATGATAAGGCAGCCGGAATCGACAGTAGTGCGGAGGGTGGATGGACAGCTCTGGTGGATACCACAAACGTGGCGAGGGCCGTAACCGATCCGAAAGGAAAACCCTGTGCACGGTATTTTCGAATAATAGCCAATCCTCGCCTCTGAGCGGCGAGATCATCGACATCGAAATGCAAGTTATTGATAATGGCAATTCTATCGAAGAGAGAGCGTGGATATCCGAACCATGCCCCTTCTACGTGGACTGTGCCAACGACGTAGGAATAATAATAATGGTACTACAGTGTGGGGTTCCTGTGTGTTGCCCAATCGGCTGAGCCATGAGAAAATGGCATAAGAGGAGTAGAGGAGTATTACCTGAATAGGATTTGCACTTGCGGATATTTAAACACGTGTGGGAAATAAGGATCACGGAATGTTCCGTTGATGTGCATCTGACAATGCTTTCGCCACCGATCTTTCGCACGCTAACCCCCGTCTGCGCAAGGTGTGCTGTTCATAATCAGTATCCTAATCAAGTTGTTTCAGTCTTCCGAATTGACTCCCCACGCCCCGAGTGACGCATGTTGCGGCCCTCGACCCCTGCAGCCGTAACATCCCGGTTGCGAACTCAGGCTCAAGCCTGCCAGTGAGTCTCATCGGGCTTGGTTCGGGCATTGATATTTTCTTCGAACAGGCGATGGTATACGTTTCAGGTGAGCAGAGAATATCTATCCTATCCCTACATGATTTATAGCAACTCACAACTTGTTCATTTATCAGCCCCGGGCCACTGGCGGTGTCCACTTGAAAGCCTAGAACAAGCCCAGAATGGAAAATCTTTACATTGTGAGGCACGAACAAAGTACCAAGTTAATTAACGGACTGTAACATATGCATGTCTATCTGACCAGGGGCTAACATAAAACTTCTTGCACAGCTCCAAAACATTTTGGCTCGTCCATTCACGGGGAGCAGTGGGCCCAAATTGCGGAAATAGATGGACACTACGGCGGATGTTTGCAACGGGTATGATACTCGCTGTTCGTTCTTCGGGACGCGAGATCTTGTACATTCCGTGGTTCGGTTCCGGGGCGTTCAGAAATTTTGAAAACCATTCGACATAGGCGAAATGCTTTGGAGGCTTCTCCGTCGGAAAAATCCA
>JARGXW010000482.1:0-107254 GCA_029204085.1 Mycena sp. CBHHK59/15 | reverse complement strand
TCTGGACCCATCAGACGGGTCATAACTATTACATTAACCAACTAACTTCATCCACACAGGAAATTTAACAAGCACAATACCTAAGCCCTCCTCACAACTGAAAGCTGTAAACTTTATTCCCTCTAGAGGACGAACACTACTTTACTTGCAAATACTACACTGCATCCAGTAGAACCACAGTCCACATCACACCGGAACCGGGCGGACCTGCAAGTGGCCTGCTTACCTGAGACCGAGGCTGTTGGCTCTGCATTGGTGGCAGGTGTGGGTTCATCGTGGGCCTGAGTTTGCAGTGCTATGACAAGATTTTTCTTGATAACTCTGCGGGGCTGTGGACATATGACGGAGAAATCACGGAATCTGAAGCCTGGTGAGTAGACATTGTCAGCAGTGCAGACAGTTTATTAGGTTGGCGTGGTCTAACAACACAATTGACCCAGTGTCTGCACACTTGGAAATGATCGGCGGGGGAATATTGAAGGAAGCTGAGTGACTGGGTGCTTCGAGCAGCACACTGGGAGACGGCCTCTTCATTCAACAGAGACAACTCGAGGGGAGCTGGACGATGAGGGGCATCGAGTAGCGCACTGGGGGAGGGCATATTGTTGTCCTCTTTATGCAAGGGAGAGAGGGAGCGTGGAGTACATGTTGTTGCCATGTCTTGCTCGGGATTGGGGCTTCAGAATCTGGATGGACCTATGCTATTCATGTCATCGTTCGTTCGTAGCTACCCAGGAATATTCACTGTATCACACTCAGCCCAACTTGAAATGTAACTGGAAATAACCTCACCCAAGTGCAGCCTCCATACTATGTTCATGTGAGATCTTGAAGGTGATGGCCTTCTTGGTTGCATTTCTTCGTAGTAGAAATGGTCTTGAGGGCAATCTCTTCGCCTTCAGCCAGTGCGTAATAAGACTTGTAGTGTGATAGATTAGCCGTGGGATGCACAGTGCAGATTTCTACTTGATATCAGGACATGGTGAGACCAGGCAAACCATTGGCCGTTCATGCAGGGACTCTGTTTGGAGGATTTAGCAGCGGACTCAAGCCCAAGATTTGCAAGGTGGGGACAATGAGATCTGGTCAGGTCAATCCGAATGGTGTCATCCATGCCCTTGCATTTAACAAGAACAATGGAGCAATGCGATTTTGTGCCAGCACAAAATCCACAAGGGTCTGCACTCCGGTCAATCAGGGGATTGTGATCGAAGAGAATGTGGATTGCCATGTGCTCAACCAGTTTGTACAAGGACTTGACACTGAGCAAAGCAGTGGGGCACAAAGTACACAGGCCCTCTGTTTGCTCAAGAGAGGATCCCTCCTTATTACAAACGAAACATGCAAAACCTGTAAAGCAATTGAGTGACATCGCTCTGGAGTAACAGAACAGACTGACCTGATGAGGTGCGATATGGAAAAGTCGGGGTGAATGCGGTCTCTGGGAGGTTCTTCGTGCTGAGTCACGAGTTCCATGGAGGCAGCTATGGTCATGAGTTCAACAGATTTAAAATGACACGTTGCTATACCATTCTTTGAAGGATTACTGGCTGGAAGGACTGCAGGATTCAGAAGTTGAAGCAGCAAACAGTCGACTTCAGTAATTTTTGAAGTCCCCATGGAGGTAACAAATTTACTGCTCCACTCCCAGTTGCCCTCCTCCGAAGCTGTTCTGGGCAGGTTATGTGTGGACTGCAACTCCATGATCTGGATTTTGACACAGACATTTGGCTTGCCTAATAAACACTTTGGGAGGGCATCGACTGGCTTTGTGCCATGAGTAATGCCTGACATAACAACCGTGAGCCACATAAAACCATTGGAGCGCACAAGGATGGCCACAGGATCCTCGATTAACACCATCGGCTCTCCTGCAATGGCTTCGTTGGAGTCCATGGATGCTGCTGCAGACGATTTGTTGTGCTGGCTGAATCCACAAACACATTCGAGACAGTCTCTCGATTCTGCAATCGAAAAGCGACTTGAATAAATGCGCAGGATGCTTGCCTTGTGCTGCTTCTTGGTAGACCCCATAATTGCAAGATAGGGTTCAGGAGCTTGTGTTGCTGCCAGCTCGAGGTTAGCCACTGCTTCCTGCGCAAGATCATCAAAATCTGGGAGAAATGGGGTATCTGAATCGGCAGGTGGGGCAGCCTCAGATGTGGTATTCGTGGTGACGATCATCTCAGCTGTCAGCTGCTCGACATCATGTTCATCGTCGTCCTCGTTTCTGTTGTGGGACTCCCACTCCTCAGGTGGGTAGAGAAGAACCATTTTACCCTTCCTGAACGGACAGAAAATACTAAAGCCCCCTGTCTCCTCCATAGATTTGAATGGGGGTTCCCAGGATGCACAGAGTAGCTCCCTCTCAGCAATCTGTCTGCCGCTCATCCAGGTGGTCTTGGTTGAGATTTTTCCGACATAGGTATTGCCCAGCCAGGACTGTGGACTGATATGATTGATTTTTGCAGAAACATCACCGGCGACATTCTGCCAAACTGGCAAGCGAAGCCGATGCAGATCATGAGCCCACTCTGGATGCTCTGCTAATATGTTGTCGCATTGGCCAGTGGCGGTGATTTGGCTGGCTAACTGAGCCACATCTGTATTGCTGTCATTTCAGTGATCATGCGGACCTTTCTGAGTGTCGTCTTGAGGGTGTCTGTGCCAAGAATGATAATCCAGAATTTTCCAGATGGGTCATCAAGCTGTGTTTTCACGATGCAGAAAAAGATGTTCTTGCTGGCTGTCATGAAATTGAAGTAAGTTTAGGATGGGACAAATCGTCCTGCTTCCTTTTGATATATTGCCATCATGAGGTGCATGGCTGCACTGATATGCACCAGTTGCTTGTGCAGCAAAAGATTGACATTGGTGTATACCTCGAGCATGTGGCGGTAGAGTGTGCCAAGAAGACATAGAACACAGCGGTTGTTTTTGAAAGCAGGAGTGTCCGTCTCCCAGGCTTCTGGAAGAACAGCAAGGGCACTCAAGAGGTCATACATGAGCTTGACATCCTGATGACTGTTGGGAGCCAATATTTTGTCGATGCGCTAGGGATGGAGATTACTATTGCAGAGGAGGTGCTGCTTGATTAGTTGCAGAGTGAGGACTATGCTGTCAATCGTAGTGGCAAGCAGGTATTCTGAAAGCGCTTGACTATATGCTTGAGGTTGATGTTCCCCATGAGATCATCAGCACTGCAGTGATAATTGAATAGGAGAAGTTCACAGAGTCTTTTGAATAATTCATTGTTGCGATCGAGCTTGTGAATGAAGGTGAACAGGAGGGTAGTGTTCTGACATTTAGCATCACCGTCAGATGAGATGCAATACAGACGACCACCGATACAGCTTGCCTTCGCATTGACTGCATCACGGGCAGAGGACAGAAGAATCCTCTGGCCATCAGTTGTTTTGTGTTTACATGTGGGTGCCACAACGAAAGGATGGGTAATGTTACGACCAGGAATGTCCGAGAATGAACTCATGGTGATGATGGTAGCCTGAAAATACTTATGAGAAGTGTTCAAATATATATAAAATTACACATACCTCACTTGCAAGATGAATGTCATTATTTGCAAGGCCAGTGTGAAGAGTCTCCACCTGTTCAATGCCAAGGAACTCAAGCTCAAAGTCCCGCTATGTTCCTGACATAATCCCAATATCATGTTGGAGTGTGGGTCCCATCACATCCTCCCCTTGACTTTAATCTCATTGACCATAATCTGAAAGCCTGGTCCGATCGAACTGTTGGGGGGAGGTGGACAAGGCATAGGAAATCTGGTATTGAGATTGTGATGCATTTCTTCCATTGTTGGAGCTCAGGGGGATGAAATTAGAGGTGTGGAGGCAATGTGCCATTTGGTGGTGTTAATGGAAGGTAAACCAAGGCATTGGTGGCCCAGTTCAGCAGTGGCGTGACCACCAAGCTTCAGAAGAAGGCATAACAGTTGATGCTCCTCCTGAGTATAACTTCGATCCTTGAAACTTCCGTCGGCGGTGCAACCGACTTTCTCAATGCAGGTGAAGATGCTGTCTCTATTCTTCATGCAGTTCAAAACAATGCTGTGAATGTACAGAACATCACTACAGCTGACTGCGAGCTGCAAGCGTGAATGTGCCACATGATGGGTTGCTCAGACAAGCAAGGTCTGGCTGAGGGTCAGGCCCACCAACTTTAAACTGTTGATTTGCGAGTTTTTTTTTGCTGTAGAACGGTCTGTGCATTGTCGATAGTCAGGTAAGAGAAGCAAGTGTTGGGGTGAATTCCAGTTTTGTTGCGCTCCATGATGCCCTTAACAATGTGGTGTCGCAAAAGTTTCTGACATGGGGAGCATACACCGGTCGCTTCAGACTGTCGTTTACACTTGTGGGATTGAAGAATGAGCTGGACACTGAATTCCACATTCCACGGAAGGTCGCATTCAACATTGAGGGCGAGTGGATAAGAAAGGAAGGATGGTTTCCCCTCTTTCAATGGCAGGTCTTGTCCAGGGCAACCAACGGCAGGTGAGATGGTCTTGGTCTTCATCGCACTTGCTCGCAGCAGATGCGGTAGTGCATATGGGCGTGTCTGCCTGGATCTTCCGTGGATTAGTCATATGTTTGCATGTGTTTAGGGCAGATTCACCTTGCTTTCATCCTTCGCACAGCGACACTGCGGGATCGGCTATCGACCAGTGACAGAGGATCCAGAGCACTACCCCATATGGCAATTGAGAGTGGGCTTCGACGATACACCTGGAGGACCTACTAGCTTTGTTTTCCACCCGCACTTGCTTGCCTGATTTGGCACGACAAAAAAACGCGAAAAACAATGTCAGCGAAAAATCGAGCTATAGGCGACACAGAGAACGAGTTTCAGGCCGTGTTGGCAATGTACACCAAGGCGGGAAACAAGACGGCCGTGATGCAGTGACTATGGAATGCAGTGTACGAGATAGGGAGACTAGCAGCAGAAGCAGCCGCACCAGCGGTACTGGCAGTCGAGGAAGTGAGCATGGAGCTGGTGAAGGAGAAGAAGAGCAAGCGGGCTGAAGAGGCGAAGAAGATCGGCTTTGCGGAAGGGCGGCAGGCTGGATTTGAAGAGGGCCATGAGTCGGCGATGACTGCGGACGTGTTCGCACTGTCATTTGAGGCGGGAAAAACGGCGGGGCTCGCGAGCGGGATGGAGTCTGGGCGAGAGACGGAGGAGAAGCGATGGAAGGACACTGGGCATTTCGCCGATGGTACGTGTCGCACATTCGGCACTCAAATCACTTCCCCATCCCACCTGCACAATTCCCCGAGACGAGCACAAAAGATCCTGGGACTTTCAATTGGGCCGACGATGCGGAATCCCTCCCCATCCACACCGTTCTGTCCAGTGTACGACAACCACGCGATTTTTCTGGCTTGCGATCAGGCTCGACAAACCCGTTCGATACGTTACAGCGACGGCATGCAAGATATCACGGGCCATGGAGGAGGTCGAGACAACAACAACACCAACGATTTTATTCTGCGCAAATGCACACCAGTACTCGATTCAGCTCGCCGCAAACTACGTGCCAAAGCCTTGTTCTCACGCCCTGCTCGAAGGTTATCAGCGAGGGACAGCTATCGGTGTTTGTAATTCTGGTTTGGTTTTGGATGATGTTGTGGGAGCGGGTCGCGTTGGGTTAGGGCATGAAGAGCCGCAGGCAACGAGGACGTTGCCTTGTGGAGGGGGCAGATGCGGTAGTGCATATGGGCGCGTCTGCCGGGATCTTCTGTGGATTAGTCATATGTTTGCGTGTGTTTAGGGCAGATTCACCTTGCTTTCATCCTTCGCACAGCGACACTGCGGGATCGGCTATTGACCAGTGACAGAGGATCCAGAGCACCACCCCACAGAGGAGAA
The DNA here is from genome assembly GCA_029204085.1 of Mycena sp. CBHHK59/15. NCBI lineage: Eukaryota > Fungi > Basidiomycota > Agaricomycetes > Agaricales > Mycenaceae > Mycena > Mycena sp. CBHHK59/15. Next base: position 101,368 of record JARGXW010000482.1, on the reverse strand, counting down.
GGTGCAACACGCAGAATGAGAGGTTTGATAACGGTGCTTGCGCCACTGCATATATAAGGTTTATCAATGAATACCCACGAGATAAATATGTTGTAAGGACATACAGTAAGACCATAGCTTAAATAATACGATTGATTCGAGGCTCCAGCATACCCAGCGGGATATTGAGCTCAAAAAAACAGCTCTCAACCCAGTTTGCAAAGCCAGTCATTCCTAATTCCCTCTGCTGTATGATTTGGGACAGGTAAAAGCTATCCTTCAACCATCCACCATTGTACATAAGGGCATCAATTGTTCTGTGTATCACATCCTCCCAAGGATCCTGGTGATGCCCAACAAGTGTCGCAGGATTGACAGAGAATGATGCAAGACAGTCGGTATCACAGGCGAGGGGGATCATCAATGGTATCGTCAATATCACGATGCGTAGCTGACTCAACAGAGCACTGTGCAGATCTAAATCCATTGGGTGTGGAGGTAGATCTGAATCAAATACTATGTTGTCCATAAAGAGATCGACATCAATAATGCGAGAGGTAGAGTGGTCGGTGTGGGGGCAGAGATGAGCACTGAATTCGAGGAAGCAGGTGTAGTTGACAGAGTGGAAGTGGATGCGACAGCAGGTTTTGGGGCAAAGTAGTTTGCTATTGGCTTGGTCTTCCCTAGCTCCTCAGCAGTGGCATCTTTGGCTAGGTGCGCTAGGCTGTCCACATGAAGCATCCAATTTCCCTTGCCCCCTTTCCCCAGATTGATATTTCTACTGCATGTGTCGCAGTATTGTTCCTTTGGAGTTGATGTCAATAACACTTAAATGACAAGTGATTATCCCCATACCTTAATCGAACTAGCACCAGATATGCCTGCTGCTTTTGCATCTAGCATGAGATTTAAAATGGAGACACATCTCTGAAAGATTTTATGCATACTGTCCTTCGCACCACTGGGAACGGAGACCCTCAGCTGTAAATGAGACAATGGCCTAATTTTGAGTGAGGCCAGGGTGTCTGAACAGGAAATGCATTGGCGACCAGAGGTAAAGTACAGACAATCATGTTTGGTACTTGAGAGAAGCCCCAGTTCACAAATGTATTGATAAATTTCGCTTATTGTGGTGATTTCCATGACCACTGACAAGGAGTTAGTTCGTAAACCAGAACGAAACTGCACTAGACATACAAACAGATAGGGAACCATTGATGATCCCCAGAATAAAAATGGTGAATGATGACTCAGAACTGTCTGATGATTTCTCTTGGGATTTCCCACAAAGCGCCTTGAGACGACATTGGGACATAAACAAGAAGTGTGAGTGATGTGATGGGGACTGCTGTTCTACTAGATGCAGGGTAGTATTTGCAAGTAAAGTAGTGTTCATCCTCTAGAGGGAATGAATTTTACAGCCTTAAGTTGAGATGGAGGGCTTAGGTATTGTGCTGTTTTAAAACTTTCTGTGTCTATTTGAATGAAAGTTAGTTGGTTAATGTAATAGTTATGATCCATCTGATGGGGTCCAGAGTTCCCAATAATATAGTTTCACACTACTGGTACACAGCGGAATTGTCTCCACTCACATAGGAAGCACTAGGTCGCCCTTTTAAGACCTGTACCCTTCACTGACAATGGCTTACCACAGCCTCTGCCCACGTCTTGTTCAACTGCTCGAAGAATGACTGCATGTCTGCCTCAGCCGTGGCCTTCCCCTCCACTGCGAACAGGCACAGATATGCCTGCAAGTTGTCTCTAAAATAAAGGTGGAAATCAATCAATCAAGCTACGGTGATGAGACGGGAGACTCACCACATTGTGTTGAACGCAATAATACCATTGATGGACCAGTCTCATAGAAGGCATTCGAGTGCTTGCCAGTAAAAAAAGTACTGTGGAAGGTGAAACAGTCATGACATATGTTGGCAGCATACAACCAGACATGCCCAGTTGGATGAATTGACACAGGCATCAACCACGTTCCATTAGTCTGAAGAGAGAATTCAAACCGCTGAGTTCAAGGGAACATGAAAATACTGACATTCCCAGAGAACTTTCTTGATGATCAGTCAAGCGGAACATGATAGTGCAAAAAAACAGACTGGTTCATTGGCACTGGTGATCCTGACCTTCTGGAGGGACTGGATAACAGTAAAACATGATTGAGTAGCTACGTTATGGCACCAGTTGAATTTCCTTGCCTTATGATAGGCATCTTCTAGGTTGGAGAGTGTTACTGGATAACCAAACACAAGAGGACTTGAGGTATTGTTAACCAACTTCACTTTATATATACACTCAGCGGACACACCATCCAAGCCACGTTCATTTGTATCAAAGGTGATCATTTTGTGATTCTCTGCAGGCACAAGGAAAGCTTCTGCCTTCATGTAGTACTCCTTCAGAAGGTTCCAGTGCCATCCTGGGTTTCCCAGCTTCTGAAAAGCTGGTCATATTCCTTTGCATGATCTTCATAGTCAGTTTCAGCAGACATACTGTCAATGTTGGATTTTGGAGGATGATGGTAAGTACTGAAAGAAGTTAATGGTTGAACTCCCACAGTCCTTTTCTGCTATGGGATCTTAGTGTCCACGGTTAAGATATCAGAACCGCATACCACACAAAATAGAGGCTCCTGCCTGTGGCTTTTTCTTGCCCAAACTATGAAAACATTATGATCAACAATATGTGGCAGGGAAGGTTGCATGGTGGTAAAACCCCAGTCATATCAGGGATTGTTGAAGTGACTGCCAAACCTTGCAGGGGTTACTGTGGAGTGAAAGAAAATGGAGATTCAGCATTTACAATGCAATTTACAAGCAGAAGAAGCTCACAGATGTTAGGATGATCAAGATTAGCAGGTCCACCTTGAGAACCAGAACTGAAATCTCCAGGTTCTCAGTTAAGCAGGCAGCCAAGGCAAGCCCAGATGCCTACTGTAAATTTAGCCTGGCCTTACTGAATCCTAAGTAAGAGCTGCATACACCGCTGCCTGAGAATTAACAGTGTTTGATTATGAATAGTCAAATACAGGAGCTGAACGAGTGTACACACAAAATCAAAGGTCGGCTAGCGACTTAGGTGAACTTGTGATGTAGAGATGGACCAGGTAATATCAATTTTATGCTGGACTTACAGTGCCCGCCTAGCTCAATCGGATAGAGCGTCAGACTCTTAGGTAGGCGGGTTATCATACGTCGAGTGTGATCTGAAGGCTGCGAGTTCGACCCTCGCGGTGGGCTACTGTTCTTTTGTTTGTGCTTTCGCTTTTATTCCGCAATTGCTCCAGCCACATTTTTACCACCACGGCTCATGCACAGTTTTCTTCAGGACTTATGTACCCTTGATAGTCACAGTATGCTCCATCCAAGTCGCACCGTCAGCCGGGTTGCAGAATTGCGGCGTGTCACTTTCTATTCATTCTGTCCGGTCCAGCCTCTGTCTAGTGACCACCGAGCTTTGCATGTTCCTCCGCGGCGATCTGTGCGGCGTACGGGTTCTTCGGGTCCTTAGCGTACGTCGGAGCTACACAACGAAAAAGTTATCGGTCAGTGAGGAAGCGTGATGCGAGCAACATGAACGCACATCTGACGGCCATATCCTGCAGCTTCGACACTCCATAGAGCGAGATGCTTGCAGCAATCATGAAGGGCCAGAGGGGCTTTACAATCTAGGAACACCGAAGCGCGCATTAGAGCCAACGAGAGATCGGGACACGGTGAAAACTTGCTGGTGTCGGCCATTTGCGCCAGCCAAGGAAAGCCATTTTGGTGTTATGCTGTCGGGGTGTGAGATACGGGCGTATAGACGACACGGGAGAGGCTCGCGACTCACTTCAGTTGTGGTGAGTGACACTTGAGGGTTACGGGACAGACCGCGAATTGCACGCTTCAGCCAAACATCAGCACATACCACTCTTGCTGGATGATTTTGTGCAAATCTTGTGTCAGGCGAAGCTCACGAAATTTGGACGAAACGTTCATCCTAATTGGTCGTAGCCAGGTTCGACCTTCGCAGCACTGGCCGTTAGATTGATGCACTGGACCTGTGTACTCCAGGATCCATGCCCTTTGGCCCAGTGCGTCGCTTTGAAAATTGTCTGTAAAATGACGCTTGCCGCAAGACTCTGTTCTTTGTCTCCCCTCACACTGTCCTCTTAACCGTAGCCTCCACACGAGTCAACAAACCCAGTCCAGAATACTGGTTCGTGGCTGGGGACGTCGTTCTTAGCTGCCGGCGCCAAAACGGGGCACGCAGCTCTTCCGCGTGCACAAGTTCATGTTGTCGCACCACCTTGTAGTCTTCTCCGTGATACTCAATCTGCAGGCGCGCCCTGGCGAATGGCCTACGACTCTCACGGGCATGACGGTCGTGCCGATCCCAGGACATTGACGTGCTCCTTCGCTGCCTATACAACGCGCTGTACGTCTCCCGAAGTTGGCACCCCTGTCCCCTATGCTTACTTTTTTCTCCAGAGACCTGTCCTTCAACGATGAAACGCGCCCGATTGTGGCATTCAACGGCCTCCCCACCTCTGCCTCCTCCGCCTTTTCACCAAATACGAGATCGTCCCGCTCCGCGCGTGCATCGTCACGCACCTTAAGTCCGAATGGCCTGCGACACTCGCGGAGTGGGACGGGCGCGCCGCGTCGCACTCAGCCTGCAACACAAGGCCGCGCCCGGCGGACGCATCAACGGCTTGCACCTCGACGAACGCGTCCCCGACCCCGTCGCCGCCGTAAACGCTGCGCGCGAGGCGGGCCTCCCCGTTCTGCTTCTGCGATCTCGCGCGGTGTGACCCGTGCGTGGAGTGGGAGGTCGTGCACGCGCCCGGCGCGTGCGCCGTGCGCTGGAGCGAGATCTCTGCTACGGACCTGCGCGTGCTCGCGTTGGGCAAGGAGCGGCAGCACCGCTTCCTGCGCGAACTGGTGCGCCTCGAGGACGTTGTGTTCCCGCACGGGGCGTGCGGCGCGGCGCGGACACTGCTGGTCGTGGCGGTGATGGACCTGGGCATCCGGGGGCGCGACCATCTCGCGGCGCTGCGATGGGGCCTCCAGTGGGTGCTGGGCACCGGGGAGAAGAAGTTTTGCCCACAGTACGCGTTGCGTGTCGCCCAGCTCTTGACGCTATTCCGCGTGCGGTACTGGTAGCTTCTGCCGTTCTTTTTTCAACTTGGACAATAAGATGACACACGGGACAGTATATTTTTTTCATTGTATGCGATACATAGGCTCCAGATATATGTACGTACACGGCTTCTAGTATAGAGCAAATAATACTTGACACTCATGCCACCTTCCATGCCCAACATGGGCCTAAGTATTATTGATCATGAGTTAGTCGTAATCGCGCAGAAACCGAACAGACATACCCAATGGATCGGTGCTCGAGTGCTCCGCGCCGGTCCAAAGCCCAATGAGCCCGACCGCGGAACCAATCTCGCCCACCTGCACGCTCTCCGTGACCCACTCGGGGTCGTGCCCCGCCGCCTCGCTCGACGTGAGGCTCCAGCGCACCGCGCCGTCGCCGATTATGCGCACAGTGCCCTCGCACACACGCGCGCTCGCCTCATCCGTGTCCGTCCCGCGCGTCTCGCCCTCGACATGGATCACGGGCAGGCGCCAGATGAGCGCCGTGGGGTCCGCGCCTGGCGGTGGGTGCGGCGGTACGGAATAGCGGGCAACGCGCAGCGTCATCGGGAAGATGCGGATCGTCTCTTGTAGATCGTCCGTGCTGAATCCCGTCGCGTGTGGCTCGCCGACGTTGTGCACTGCGAAAAATGAGCATGCGCATGGTTGAGAGGAGGAAGAGAGACGTACTGAGCAGGTCGCGGTAGTCGAGCCAGCAGACGACTCGTCTGTACCAAGTCAGGATATGAGTTGAAGAGTTTAGTAGAATCGACGCACCTCCACTCGCCCTCGACGCCCGCCCAGTCCCAGCCTTCGACCTCCTCGCTTGTTGCCTTGCCTTTGCCCATGTCTACGGGGCAGGCGGCTCGTCCTCGACCTCATCCACCTCGGGCTTCTCCGGGCGCCAAACGTCCCAAAAGCCAGGCGCGCCGCCCATACGCGTGAGGTCGAGCGACTTCATCGCATCAATGACGTCCATCAGCTCAAGACCAGCGTCCGCGGCGGCGAGCTGCGATGTGGACCCGCCGTGCTGGTAGACCACGTCCGTCTCGAAGTTCTCACGCATGTTCGCCTCGATGATGATGCGCGCCGCGGCGAGGAACGCGTAGTCGGGCACGACACGGTGCGGCGCAGGGAAGACGAACGTTGGGTGCGTGCGCTCGTCGGCAAAGTCGATGCCGTGGCTTGAGAGGAAGTGCAATAGGTGCGGCGTGTCGCCGTGCACATCGTCCGTGTCCGAGTCGTGGCCGGGGTCGTAGTCCGGATCGTCGATGTCGTCGTCCGGGTCGAACAGGCTGGGCGTAAGGACGATGGAAGAGGGGTGGGAAGTGTAGTACGAGCGGGAGCCCGCGGCGGAGCGCAGGGCGATGTCCGCGTCCTGGGAGTCGGACTCTGGCGGGACGTAGGCGGAGAGGCGGTTGCGCCAGTCGTAGACGCCTGGGTAGGACGGGTCAAGAGGCTGGAAGGGCCCCCAGCAGCGCTCAGGCATGAGGTACTTTGTATTGTAGACACGGGTGCGGGCGAGGGCACGGGCGGTCGCGTATTGGTGCTTGAGGGGGTAGAGTAGGTCTTGTTTGGGGTGAAGCCATTCATGAAGACGACCTTGTAGAAAGCTTTGCCTTGCGGCGAGTCCTCCCACTCGGGGCGACAGAAGGGCGAGTCGTTTGCGTCGGGCGCGAATGCGGCCAAAAGGCGCCTTGCGAGGACGGGCGGGTAGCCGCCGGCGAGAGCGCGGTCGAGCCAGGGAATGTTGTTTGAGGTGGAGGTGTCGCGGAAGCGCAGGAGTGGGGGGAAGACGAGTTGGCGGGGCAAGAGGGAGTCGAGCGTGCGGAAGGGGGAACAGGCGCTGCGGTCGCGAGGACGTCGACGAGGGCAGAGAAGTCAGTGGTCGGCGCTCCCGCGCGCAGACGGTTGGCGGCGGCGATGCGGGCGGTGAAGGCGAACCAGTCATGCAGCGGGTAGGAGTTAGTGGGTGCAGGCGGCGCCGGGGCAGCGGTTATGAGAGCGATCTTGGGGCGGGGGTCGTCGAAGGTGGCGAGAAAGAGGTCGCGCCAGATAGAGTGAACCAAGTCGTGGAGGAGGCGGCAGACGGCGGCGACGGCGGCGACGGTGTTGGGCTCGCCGGCGGCGGCGGTGTCGACGAGGATCTGCTCGATGAGCTCGGGCGGGAGGCGGAGGAAGGACATGGTGGTTGGTACTATGTAATCCTAGTTTTGGTGCTAGCGACACGCTGCGATACGCAGTCGTGAGCCCTAAAGCCATGAGTGAATCCTGCTAGTCGCCTACTAGTAGTACGAGCCCCTCACCGGCGAGTCACCGCCCATGTCCTCGTTGCCCACCGCCCCGGCAGTAAGCATCCTTCTCCCTCTCTTGCCTCATCCATAACCTTTTCTAGTGGCGCAACTTCCCCTTCTTCGACGTCGTCCCCGTCAAGGACGCCCATGACCTCAACGCGCCCCCCGAAATATTCAAGACCACCCCCGAAATATCCACAATCCTCGCGTCGTCCGCCGGCGTCCTCGTCGCAGACATCTATGGCACGATACACATCCTCAACCGCGAATTTGAGCCCCAGCGCACCTGGGTCGCGTACGACGGCGGCCGCGTAATACACATGGTCGAGCGGCGCGGCGTCCTCGTCACCGTCGGCGTGTGTCCTCTTGCCGTTAACCCTCCGCCCTCTGCTCACGTCTGCCCAGGAAGAAGAGTCCGCTCGCTCCCCCGTCCTCAAAATATGGGACATCGAAAGCAAGGCCGTCGTGCCTCCGCTGCTGCGCTCCACCAAAATGCAGCTCGGAAAGCCGCACCCCGTCTCCACCATCGCCCTCTCCCCGACGCTCTCCCACCTCGCCGTTGGCTTCGCGGACGGCACCGTCCTCCTTTACCGTCACATCGACCAGTCCATCCACAACAACACCGCCCTCCTTAAGCCGCGCACCGTCCACGAGTCTCCCACGGAACCCATCACCGGCCTCGGGTTCTCCGAGACCCACGCCCTCTTCGTCGTTACCACTAACCGCGTGTTGTCCTACCAGGTCTCCGGCCCCGGCAGCGGCAGCGGCAAGGCCACCGTCGTCGATGACATTGGCTGCGGCCTCGGCTGCGCCGCGATGGACTGGCGCGGCCATGACGTCGTGGTCGCCCGAGACGAGGCAATATACGTCTGCGGCGTGGACGGCCGCGGCGCGTGCTACGCGTACGAGGGTGCGTTCCTCTCCACTTCTCTCGTGTTTTTACATACTTAACTGTCCTAGGGCACAAGTCCTACGTGCAGACACATCTAAACTACCTCGTGATCGTCTCGCCCCCGATCACACCGTCCGCATCCGCAGCCTCGGGCACGGTGCGCAACTTTGCCACCCGCACAGCCAACCCCGGCGAGAAAGACATCACCAAAGTCGCCGTGTTTGACGCCGAGAACAAGATCGTCGCGTATAGCGGCGCCTTCACGCAAGGCGTGCGAGAGATTATCTGCATTCCCGACTGGGGTGGCATATATGTCTTGGGCAACGATGGAACTGTGCGTGCGTTGTTCTATTTTGGATGCAATTAACGCTCCCGCAGCTCATCCACCTCCTCGAAAAGCCGTTTTCCGCCAAACTGGACATGCTCTACCGTCGTTCGATGTTCCCCGTTGCCCTAAACCTCGCCAAAACGCAAGGCTTAGAGGACTCGAGCGAGAGCGTCGCGGACATCCACAAGCAGTTCGGGGACCACCTGTACAGCAAGGGCAACTGGGACGGCGCCATGAGCCAGTTTGTCAAGACAATTGGGTGGGTCGCGCCGAGCTACGTCATCCGCAAGGTCTGTTTGTTTCCTTTGCACCCACCCCCACGACCTCCACTCACCCGCCGTAGTTCCTCGATGCGCAGCGCATACACAACCTCGTCACGTACTTGCAGGAGCTGCACTCGCTCGGGCTCGCCAACTCGGACCACACGACGCTCCTGCTGAACGCGTACACGAAACTCAAGGACGTCGCGCGCCTCGACGGCTTCATCAAGACCGAGTCGCGCCGCGGGGCGGGCGAGCGCGACGAACTGCCGTTCGACCTCGACACGGCGATCCGCGTGTGCCGCCAGGCGGGCTACTTCTCGCACGCGTCATACCTCGCAAAGAAGTACGAACGCCATGAGGAGTATCTACGCATCCAGATCGAGGACGCGGAGAACTACTCCGAGGCGCTGGTGTACCTCCGTGCGCTGGGTGGAGATGCTGTGAGTGCTTTCGTCTGCTGTCTGTACTAATTTATGCTCATTGCCTGAAGGCCGAAAGCAACCTTGCGCGGTACGGGCGCGCGATGCTGGACAGCTTGCCGGAGGAGACGACGCAGCTGCTCATCGACCTCTGCACGACCACAGGGCCGCCCGTCGACCCGGAGGAGGAGATGCCCAACACCGCCACGTCGACCAAGGCGATGTTCTCGCAGACGCCCACCGCGCCGTCATACCTGTCCTATCTCGCGCTCAACCGCAACTCCCTCGTGCTCGACGCGCCCCCGCCGTCGCCGTCCATCAAGACCGTCAAGCCCGGCGACACCGCGTCACGGCGCGACTCCGTGCACGAGTCGCCCCCGCAGACGCCGTCCGTGCACACCGTCGCGACGTCGACGCAGCACAAGGGCGGCCGCGCCGCGCCGCCCAAGGCGCCGCCGAAGCTCCTCTCGCCGCGCATCTACTTTGCGCACTTCGTCGACCACATGGACCAGTTCATCGTCTTCCTCGAGACGGTCGCGCAACGCCGCTGGGGGCAGAGCGTCGACGGGATCGACGACTTGTCCGTCGCGCCTGTGGAGGAGCCGCTCCCGGATGAGCACGACCGCCCGGACCAGGTCGCGGTGTGGAACACGTTGCTCGAGCTGTACCTCACGCTGCCCGATGCGCGCGCGCCGACCACCGCTGCCGCCCGCGACGACGGTGACGGCGATGATGACGACTCGGGCCCGCTGCGGCGCAAGGCGTTGCGCGTGCTGAACAGCACGACCCTCCCATACGACCCGACGCACGCACTCATCGTGTGCTCCAGCCGCGGGTACACGCGCGGGCTCGTGCTGCTGTGGGAGCGCATGGGCATGTACGAGGACGTGCTGCGCTTCTGGATGAGCGCTGACACGCCGGGCGCGTCCGCGGAGGTCGTGCGGCGGCTTGCCGCGTACGGCACCGCGCGCCCGCAGCTGTACCTCGTCGTGCTGCGCTACCTCACGTCGATGCCCGCGCTGCTCGCACGCCACGAGGCGGACGTGCGTGGCATGCTAGAATACATCGATCGGGAGAAGATCGCGACGCCGCTCGGCATCGTGCAGGTGCTTGCGCGGAATGACGTCGCGAGCGTCGGGCTCGTGAAGGAGTGGCTGATGACCCGGATACAGACGGCGCGGAGTGAAATACAAAGCGTACGTCCTGGCCTTGTATTGTTTGTGTTTGTGTTGTTACTTGAGCTGACGGCGGCGTGCTTATCTAGGACCAGGAGTGGACGACGTCGTACAGGCTGGAGACGGCCGCGAAACTCAAGCAGGTTGAGGACCTCGCAGACATGGAGCACCCACGGGTGTTCAACGTGACGCGGTGCTCCGGCTGCGGCGGGCAGCTCGACCTCCCCAGCGTGCACTTCATGTGCAACCACAGCTTCCATCAGCCACGGTACGTGCTGCTCTTTATGTTCCACTTCACTTATTGGTATCCTGCTAGGTGTATCCAGGAAAACGAGACGGAGTGCCCGAACTGCGTGCGCGAGCACGGCGTCATCCGCGAGATCCGGCTCAACAACGAGCGGCTCGCGGACCAGCACGAGCTGTTTGTGTCCGAGGTCAAGGAGGGCGGGTTCGCCGCGGTCGCGTCCGCGTTTAGCCGCGGGATACTCAATATGTCGCGGCCGGAGGAGGTCACTGTTTAGGGTTCTTGCCTAAACAACGCCGGAGTCCTGATCTAGTATATTGCTGAGCGGGTGCACGACGCGCAGTTTTGTGGGAGCGAGAGCCAATTGATAGGAGATATGTCTCTTGGGATATGAAGTTATGCTGTTCGTTTTGTAAAATAAGTAAGTGGGTGACTGGGTGACTTCCCGTAAGATTAAAATATTCCAGCGCAATTTCTGAGCTTCTTTGAGGGTGCCAGTGATACGATCAAAGAGAAAAGATATTCACGCTGTCTGTATTCCCGCAACTAAAATAATATATTTACTTCTTGATGAAGTGGAAAAATCAACCATAAGAGCATCTTCTCACACCAGAGTCGTCTCGGAATTAAAACACCATAACCACGAGGAGCGGTGGCACTACAAAGAGGGCTCAAGAGGGATCACTCTGAAAAAATGATTTGGCATCAATTTCGAGGCGGAAAACGGCGAAAACGACCGGGGTTTGGGCAGGGATCGATGTAGGGTACTGAGGGTAGAGTTAGAACGTTGAAAGATCCGTTGTATACGAGGTGCGCTTGCAACTTGCAAGTGAGGACGTAGGGTTTGTGACGGGAGTGACAGAAGGTGACAATCAGTGATTTGGTGCCTAAACGGGATATTCTATGATACGAAAGTCTATTCGAGGGGGGGTACCCCCCGAATAGATTCAGCATATCTCGAGTGATGGGAGAATAAATCGCAATCGCTTTGGGGTGATACGATTGATGGGGTCCTGGCAGTTGACGTCGCATCACGTCGGCAAGTGCGAAAAATATTCCTGGGGAATATTTAATTCTTACGGGAAGGCATCCACTTTCCATAAGCATAAAATATAAGTACCAGTAGGCCCGCTCCGCGGCAGAGCCCACGTATCAGTGTTCTGAATGCTTGAGCTCTGGATTTCCAGAGGAGATTTTTATGGTCTTCTCAATATAAAGGACCCTATGTTTGTTTTCCGTGCCCTTTAGGGACAGAAAAAACAAACATAGGCAAAATCTTAGGTCCCTGAGTTTGAGAAAATATCTGAATTCACATCTGGGTTTGTGCCTGCGGTACTCCCTCAAAACCCACGGGTCATCTCACCATGGTATACCTGGGCATGAACCCAAGGGTTAGAAAGGCTTGGAGAATATTTAATTTGGTTTGAATTTACAGGTTGTGCAACTATTATTTCTAACCCTCACTGTGTCGCGGTTGAATCTGTGCCACATGCTCAAGTCCGCACATCACCTGTCCTCTGTGTGCCACCTCGCAGTGCTCAGATACATCCCGACTCACACGGTTAACGCAATTGCGCTTGATGTGACTGATCGGGATGTATGCGACCAGGTCTGTGTCGAGTTGGGTCACTGGTATGCACAGGATGGACGCGCAGGCAAACTCGGGCATGGAGTGTGGTTGGCGTCCCCGACCAATGGTGACCGGACACCGATTTGCAGTCCTGGAAGGGCTTGCATGGCATGGAGATGTGTCATACACGAATCGGCTGGATGCAGTCCAGGGCATGCCCAGCAGGTCAGGTGTTTCGTTTGAGGGCTTCAGGGAAATGGGAGGGAACAGGTGGGAGGGGAATAAGTACGTGGCATGAAAGAAATTGATGGGCGACGCACCAGGAGGCCAACCCACATTCATCTACCCAACAGCTTTCATCATTGAGACATAGCCGAGAGGCGACCTGTCGGCAACATCTCCAAGTGCAAAGGGTGACCAATGACCAGTGAAGGATGAGGAGGTGAGGACTGAGTTCTGAGTCAAGTGGTGAGTTATAGGTGCGGGGCACTGAGGGGAGCGGTGCACGTCTGTGTCTGAACCATGCAGGATGACGAATAACACTGACTCGGGTACACTCACACTCCCGGGCGAATCAAAGGCATGTCCGCTGAGTGTGGGACGTGTCCAGTTGGAAGTGCTCAGTGCTTGTGGGTGAGCCCAACCCACACTGCTCTACATGCGCACAGTGCGTCATTTGCGACATTGCATGCAGCAGCGCTGCACACCAATGATGGTGGTGTTCACGCCTGACGTGACGTCTTGTGGGGATTGCCTGAACACATGAGCTGGCCGAACAACGCCACCTGCGAGTGCAAGTCGGTGCCGACCGTGGGAGAGGGACCTTGCATTGGGTCGAGTGCCATCGGCGGCATGAAATGAGCCCGAGTCGGCAGGGTGGACCCAGGCCAAGCGAGCCACAAGAGATGTGACAGAGCGGGGGAGCTACAGTGCATGAGATGGCAGTATTGTAGCTCCAGTTGTCAGTCGCCAGCGCAGTCGAGACAAGTGGAAGGCAGCCACACATGCGTGGGTGCTGGAGAGTGAGTGTGCAAGTCAGGCAGGCATGCTATCAGGGCATGCTCAGCGAAGTGCGAGTGCCAGGTGTTGGGCAAGTTGGCAGGTGGGCGCCTGGGGAGCAGCTGCAGAGCAGAGCCACTTGTGCGGTGCGTATCGGGACGAGTCCGTGCACGGGTGATCTGGCGAGTCTGCTCACAGGCATGTAGCTGTCGGAAATTTATCTTTTGCCTTATAAGAGACTTACGTTATAAGAACCTTATAAGAACACTTGTTAAACAATACAGGTAAATAAGGGTCTACAATGACCCCTGCATCTTGCAATATCGGACTATTTTGCAGTTTGAGCTGTTCCCCGCTACTGCTATGCATGCACCCGGGTCCACGGTCCCCCCATACGCAGTGCCTCGCCCTTTTCATGCCTCCCACCGCCGTCTGTGCTGTTTATTGTCCAAAATCGCGTAATCTTACAAGTGATCTTTATTGATATAAGTTATTATAAGAGCCGATCTTATTATGGCCTTACAAGGCCATACAACCCCTTACAAGAAATATTACAAATTTCCGACAGCGCCTACGAGTGAGAGGCCCCGGGTCGTGTCACGCGGTGGGTGAATGGTCGGGCGTGAGGGGTGTAAGCGTCTGCGAGTCAGCAGACGGGTGCAAGGGTGCAGAGGTGGCGATGGTCAGTGACATGTGTGACAGGTGACAGTTACAGCGGGTAAAACCGGTGGCGGCACTCGAGATGGATGTGGTCATGCATCGCCTTCATAATCCAAAGCTCGAGCATGTCATCAACCTCAGGCTGCTCCACCTGCTTTACACATTTCACATTCCCAGGCTTCCCATGCTGCTGTGCCTCAGCCCACTGCTCCTGCCACTTTTGTTCATCCTTCAACCAGGAGGAGATGAGGGGTTGCTTGATGCAAAGGTTGGGATAAAGGGGGGCAAAATGCTTGGCAGTCTTGCTCTGGCTCGGCTTCACTTGCTTGTGATGCCAGTCAAGAATTTCAATTCGCTGGGTTAAAGTCGCATTCTCTTTCTTTGTAAAGACAGCTGCTGTAGTGGTGGCAGCCTTCTTGCCAGTCCTGACAAATTCCTTGCACCCCTCAAGCCCCACCCAGAAAACAATGCTCAATCCAGAGACAGTGATCCCACAAAAATAAGCACGCACTTTTTCTTTTGCCCAAGGGCTTTCCCAACTTCTCTCCAATTTCCCCAGCAAGTTCCTTCAGCTTCACTACCAATCCCCTCTCCCTTGAGTCGAGATGTGAGAGCCCGCATTCGTAATCAGAAGCATTCTCAAGCTTGTCGATCACAGCATCTTCATCGACTTGATTCAGGACGTTATCGAGCCAGGCTGCATCGGCATCTGTGGTGGACTCCTCCTTTTTAAGGCATGCCAGAAGGCTGTCCCGGTGTTTTTTAACAGTGTCCTTGAGGACTGAGAGACCCTTTTTGAGGACTGTGAGCAATGGATTAGGAGCCATGATGAAAATTTTAGCCAACGGCCTGCAAAACCATGTTAAATAAACATGTACAACTCGAAAAATAGGGGTAAATTATGGGTTTTGAGCCTCAAAAAGGTATGGGTTATGGGGTATCACAGAGTTATGGGTTTTTGGGACATTTTTAGTGGGAACCAAGTCGGTGGATGCCAAAATGTATGGCATTATACAGATTATGGGTTATGCCTACCATGGGTTGTGACAGCTTCGACTGTACCTAAAACAGTAATCCTTAGCATTCATCAAAAGTTGATGCGGGCAAAAATCGTGACCGTACTACTGGTCCCGGTGATTCCCGAAATATAACTTCAGCAAGGTGAGTTGCACTGCAGCGATTTGCGATTTTGGTCGCAAGCATGTTATCCTCGCGAAGGAACTCTCGAAGGGCCTTCTCAGATTCTTTACCTGTCAAACACTCCACAGAAAGATTCCACTGAGTTCCCAGTACCTCACATTTGCGCCAAGCCTGGAATCAAATCAGTTTCATCAAGACAGTACCAAAATCATCACCAGACCTGTTTGATGACATCACGGCCCTGGGGAGTTTGGAAAAAATCATACATCACGACGAGGCCCTTGACGGTAGCATTACAAAGGATGGGAAGTGAGGATGGAAATTTAACATCCTTTGGGTCCACCCCCTCAGCGCGTTGGCTCTGGAAAACACCAACTAGATAATTAAGGGATTCCTGCTTCAAAATATGCTTCCTGACACGTTGAAGACCAACATCTGCAGGCTGTAATAGTCCAATGCAACCACCAGGGACAAAGATGAGGATGATGTAGGGATAAGTGTCGAAGATACGAGAACAAAACTCTTGACCCGTGTGGACCGGATAGATATTGATGTAACAAATCATCAACTGATCATCGTCCAGGTCAGGACGGGACGCAATGATCTTGGCGCACCATGGTGCAATAATATAACGAACCCATTCCTCCATGGTTTTGAATGTCAGAAGTGACTTCCTTTTTTTTTTTGGCTTTTTGCAAAGGAAAATAGAAACCCGTGATCTTTGGCATCCTGCATCCTTTCCGCGTCTGAATTCGGAAGGGATAATGCTGTCTGTCCCCCCCAGACCGCTTGAATCGGAAGGAAATCTCCAGCGGCTGTTGAAGTCAGCATCATTGTATATGCACACTTTTCGTTTTTTGCAATGACATCAACTTGCTTGGCACCTCGATCATGGAAAGATGGCTACTTGCAGGCAGGAGGTAATTTCCTGCTTGATCAGCATTTATAGCGAGCTGTATGAAATTGTGTTAGATAGCCCAGGACTCGTCAACAAGTCAACAAACCTCGGGAGGAATTCTGCCAGTTAAAATTGCATAGCGAAGTCGAAAGAATGTCCTCTTCAGGAGGGTGGGTGCATCTTCAGGGATATGGTGAGCCTGTCGAGTGGGTTTTTGAGGAGTCCAGTCCATCACACTAGCAAAGAACAACCGAATAAATTTCTCAGACACTTTGAATTTCTCGAGAAGGTGCGGCTGGCTCTCTGAAATCTCTGCAATCATCAGGCCCCTAGTAATGGACACATTGACGACAGCACCAGATTCACAAAGGCCCTTCAATGTCTCCTTGATGTTTTGGGTGATCTCGGGGTAAGGCGAAAGGATACTGGTCCAACAAGATCCAGTGATCGCTTTGCCAGCGCTGATCTTCTGCAACATGGCATCCGTCCATTCATTCTTCCCTTTCACCCACCATCTCAAGATGGTGCCCTTCTGAAGACCCTTGAAAACAACTGGCCTGTCACGCTGGAGGTATTTCACCATTGCAGAGGGACTCCACCCAGTGCATTGCATCTGCTTATCAATCTGGTCCCACAAAAATGGATGAAACCAATTCACAGTCATGGATTTCTTCTGCACTGCTCCCTTTCTGGTTCCATCCCGCTCCGCTCGCCATTCTTGAGTTCCAGCCCATGAGGCTCCAGCGACGTCTGTGGAATGATCATGACCCATGGCATCGGTCCTCACATCAAGACGACATTGGCATTGTCATCATCCTCCAGCGAGTCACCCTTTTCTGCCTTCAGTTTAGCACGGTGTCGCCTCTGTCTCACAGCCCCTAGCTCCCGTTGTCTGTCCCTCTTCCTATCCGAATCTTTCTCCTTTTCTCACGTGACCTCTTCCATCTGCTCGCAATGAAGCGCACTCATCTCCTTGAAATGAGCCTCTTCTGCACCTGGTGCCCATCCCTGCCATCCCATGTTGGCAAGGGTGGCCTGCTTGTTATCAGTCAGATTCACATTAGATGTCGATGGGATAGCGATGTCGGGTGTGAGGGTTTGTCTCGAGGGAGCAGAAGGCCTGCTAGATCCAGCAATGAGGTCGGTGTCACTGTCGCTGTTGATGACAATGGGTGTGTCATTCTTCCTTCTTTTGGTTGCTGGTGATTCATGTAATTCATCCTCCATGCCATCTGTCTCCGCTTCGACGCTGTCAACTCCAAGGCTGCCAACGCCTTTGACGGAATGGATGCCCCACTGTCCTTCTCTGCCTGCAAGAGCCTCCCGATCCAGGCAGTGTCAAACACCACCCTTTCCACCAGTGACAAGTGCTTGACCACGTCTTTCAAGAAAAGTGCCAGCGCCTTGAGTCTTGAACCTTGCTCTACAAACCAGACATTGCTGCCACCATTTTTCCAAGTTCTGAAAGACAATTCTAATGCCTGTGAAGCCGTTGGGAAGACTCCGCCATCAGCCACACGATCCTCGTCAAGATAAAATTGGTACAGCGAGTCGGGTGGATCCAGTGGGAGGGTGGTTGGGAGATGAAGGAGAAGTTTCTGGAGATATTCAATGCATGATATTAGAGCCTGGGGAGGCCCTGTTGAGACCTTCGTAGACAGTGACATTTTGGTAGAGCACAAAATTTTATTTGGCAAAGCTCCCGGCGACGGACGGCTGAGACATGGCCATTTCAATATTTTTGGGATGTCACGTGTAACGCACCAGCCGTTTCTGGTTTCAACGCAATCGTTTCAGTCACGCTTCAAAAAGTGTTTCAGTCCTACAGAATGCCACAGTACACCCTGTCCGCGTGCGCGGGCATGGGCGCGAGCAGCGCGAAGTGGGAGATCTCCGGGACGCGTGCGGGCGCAGTTGCGGCGTGGTGCGGCAGACCTCCGTGGGATCTAGTTTGCAGGATCGCAACGAGGACGTCGCTTTTTGTGTGGGTGGGCAGATGTAGTGGTAGGATAGGCCCCCGATCACTACCTATTCTGTCGGTCCGCCAAAATTCCCGGATTTCGGCTGTTTTATACCCTTCAAAAACGACGTTCCCACGGCTCTGGAGGCCGCAAAAACCCGTTTTTTTGCCTGCAATGCTGGGATCAGCCGTTTTTCGTGCCTCTGCATCGCTGCAGATGGTTCAAAACTTGTGGGGCTGGCTGGTTCTGGAGATAGACCTTCTCAAATCGTCGTTGATTTACTCTATGCGCCGGACCGACAAAATAGGTAGTGACCGGGGGCCTAGTAGGATCTGGCCGGCTACGCATATGTCGTCCCGATGTAGTAGCTTAGTCATCATTCCACTTCTTGTATCTGTTATGATCGCTGCTAGTTCTGCCGTCTCCATCGTCAAAGAACTTAAATCCTGCGTCAAATTGTAAGCCTTATTCGCCATCTCCTATCACCTACCGACAATTTACTGGGTACAACCCCTCTATCAAGAGAAACCCCCTTCCACAAAGCCGTCAAGGTGACGGGAACGGATATCGAGACAAAGCTTCGCAAGCTCTTTCCAAATGCCATGTTTGTCGCTTATATGTCTTTTTCTACTGGTATCCCTCATCCCAATTTCGTTAGCCTCGGCCATGACTCTTCAACTGATGAATGGATCATAAAGCTTATGCCGTCGGGTGCGCGCGACGTGGCTGCCAACCTCCTGATGGGGGAAATCATCGACCAGTACCGGGTCGCAAACAACACCAACATGTCTGCCGTTTGCTATTCGAGTGGAACTCAGAGTACGTCTCGTGTTTTCCTCATTTACCTTAAGCTCACGAAAAACCAGCGTTCTGTCTTACCCCGACGAGAAACAAGCAAGCGGACCAAAGCTTCTGTAGCGTCGCCGGCCGGTCAACTCACCTCCTGTCGTCGTCGTGGAGGTCGGGGTGTCCGAATCACGTACGCACTTTAGATGATGCGTGTTGGTGGTTGGAAAGCGGTCGTGTGAGTTTTTTTCTTCTTTTGCACATGATTTTAATTTGACTGGTTATCGACATAGGTCAATTTAGCGATCCTGATCATTATCCGCAATTCCGCGCCGCAGTCCATCCGGTGGAGTTGTGGGAAAGGCGGCTAATCCCCGACCACCTCGTACGGCTGCTGCCTGTCTGTGGGTGGTTCCCACGGGGCCACCCATACTGTATCCCCGGCCCGTCCAGGGTGCCAACGCCGCAGTCCCGCCGTTGGTGATCCCCTATGCGGACCTGGAAATCAACCTCCCGAACGCACTAATTGTCCCGATGGACAATTGGACTGCACTTGTCTGGCGGCAGATGGGCTGAAGGTGAAATACAATTGAAGCTTTCATCTTTTGTGACTTTTGTCTCATTTTCAAATATGTGCGCCATGAAAGCCCTCATGATCAATGGGCAATCAAAGTGGCCCCGAAAGAGGCTCGGGCCCGCGCTCAATAGTCCACAAACAACGAGGGGCTCGGGGTCAGCCATTGAACACTTCGGTGGGCAATTGTTAAGCATTTCGGCCGCGGTCGCCAGGGATAAGGCAACTCTTACCTATCCGCATCTCGAGCTCTAAATATATTATATATCCTAGATAACACAGCGGCATCTGAGGGTGTTCGGGTTCTACCAGCGCTATCCATTGCATTGGGGCCTAATATATTGTACTCAACCCGTCTCTCGTCATCTGGATTCCTGACTGTGGGTTTGCGCAATGAGTGGGTAATGACATTCGCGCTCTGTCGAAACAGTAGGCATCGTCAGGCCCATACACCCGACACATCGTCAATATTGCTTTCTTCGGCCCCTTCGCTTGCGTTCGACTCGACTCGTAAGACTGCCGCATGTGCACCAACCCTCACTACGGCAGACCCTCGCCGTGGAGTGGCTCGGCGCCTTGTATGCGGTCATGTATCCCTAGGCTCGATTCAGCCTCTATACCGCCTACGTACTTTGAAGACAGTCGTTCAGAAATACTATGTATAGAGGCTGGAGTTTAGTATAAGCAGTAGGACTGCTCGGAGTTTGAAAAAAAAGATGGCCGTCGGCAGGGCATCAGGGCAGATCCCAAAAACGTGGCCACAACGCGCTAAGCGCATTAGTTCATAGCTCTCCCGTGAATGTACAGCTATGCTCTTCACACTCTATGCAGTGTACCTCGTACCCCCACATTGATCGATACAACACCCTCCGGCAATGCCATTCATAAGCCCGACTCCGAAAACAGATCGCGCTTTCGTGCGTCGGCTTCCTCACAGAATCCTCATTGATGGCGAGGGCTCGGAGGCCGTTATTTTGGGCAACTTGCGCCTTTAAGAATAATATTTAGGCCACTGATTCCGTTGCATGTTGATTGATACCTTGCTTTCGCGATATTCTGCACAATTAAAAGCTATGCTGTCCTTGCGACTGCGCGGATCAGTGTGGACATGTTTGCCGAGTCTGGCGATGACAAAATAGATCGCGTCCATAAACCAAGTCCCGTCGATAGAGTGATGGTATGCATTACTATGCAACACTTCTCTCGCAGAAGAACGTCCAACCACGCGACGGAGCTGACAGGAGGACCAGCCGAGAGTGTGACTATTGCGTCATGGCAGTTTCAGCGGTGAATTATGAGCACCATGTCCATGGCTCAACTCACAACGCGTCGAGAATGATTTGATGGATTACATGTTCTGGCAGAGTTCGGCCATCTTTTATTTCAAACCACAAAACACGCACGGGCCACTTTCGGATATAGCCGGTTCTCTGTCTTGTCGTATTTGCTCTAGACCGCAACCATCTGAAAAAAAAATGGCCGCCTCTCCCAGCGCTGCCGACGAGGGCCAGGATAACTGGGGGCCCGCTGATGATGCTGCCATGGGCCCACGGCGCAGCGCTGAACCCTCCAACGGAGACCCTCTGCCTGTCGATGATCGTGGCCAGGATCCAAACGACCCTGTAGACTATCCTCGCGGCTCTAGCGTAGGCAGCGTTTCTGTGAACAAGGGCGACAATTTCCGTGAAAAGCAAGTCAAGGTGCTTATTCGGTCTTTCCTTGTCTCCTGCTTGCCACTTGTGTAGAGAGAGAGCAAAAGTCACTAGTAGTCTGGCATATGGCAACGTCTCTGCTCGAGCTGTCTGTGACGCCCAATGCCTTACTTGCTTACTTTTGGAGGCTTCACTTTTGACTCGGGGCTCTTCACCACGCCTTGTTCTTGTCTTTCCACATGTGTCGCAACTGGGTGTTTACTTTCTGCTGTGCAGCCGAACAAAGTCTATGTTGGTGGTCTCCCCGAACATACACGCCCAGAGGACTTGCAAAGCTGCTTTGGCCAGATAGGCAACATCACAAACATCGAACTAAAGTATGTACTATCTGCACTATGGTTCGAATATCGGTCCTGAACAGACATTCCTCAGAATCGGATATGGCTTCGTGGTATGCCGCAATCTCGTGTCGATCTGTCTGTCTGGAACTTTCCCATAGGAATTCGACAGTCGTCTGGCAGCGGAAGAAAGCGTAGCCAAATACCACGAAGGTCACTTCATGGGCAACAAAATCCGCGTGGAACTCTCTCACGGAGGCGGAAGGACCGCTAAATACACTGGGGATCCGGGAGCTTGCTTCAAGTGCGGGAATATGGGGCATTGGGCAAGGTACGCACGCCTTATCTACTCGACCCAGCCCATTGGTAAACATCTGAGAGCAGAGAGTGCCCAAACGCGTCACAGTACGTGTCCAATGCATATCCTCCTCTCTTGGTCTAACACCTTTCCAGAAGAGACCACCCACCGCGACGGATGCATGATGCGCCTCCGATGGATCGTGGTCGTGACTATGCCCCACCGCCTCCTCGCGATGTGCCGCCTCCCCGTGACTCTCGATATGACTATCCTCCTCCCCGGGATTACCGAAGAGCTCCCTCCCCTCCACGTGAGTATCGTGACTACCCTCCTGCGCCTCCTGTGAGCAGGGGTCGCGACTACGAGGACTACAGGCGTGGGCCTCCGGTTCCTGAACGCGATCGCTATCCTCCTGCAGTCCCCCCTCCCGAGTACAGAGGACGGTATGCTCCCCCGCCTGATTCTGCCTATCGTGGCTATGGTGGTCCTCCTGCGCCTCCTGCTCCTCAATATGATCGCTACGATAGAAGACCTCATGAGCGCTATCCTCCTTATCCTCCTCCCACTGGTGGTAGAGCTCGCACCCCTCCTAGGCCTCGCGAAGAGTACGACAGAGGAGCACCACCGCCTCGGTATGGTTTCTTCGACGATGCTTTTCCTAGTTCTAATGCCACTGCCTGTGGTCAGGGAATATTCGGATTACCGTGGACGCCCAGCCTCGCCGCCTCCGTCGCGTTACACAAACGACTACCCTCGAAGTGGCCCTCCTCCTGATCTGGCGGCTTCGAGGTACAGGTTATGGATTCTACCATTCCCCGATTCATCCATGAAATCTAATCTTCCCTTGTAGGCGCCGCTCAGAGAGCCCACCTCCCCGTTCGTCCGGCGCTTATGATCAAGGCTACGTTGCTGGTGGCGGTAGTGGCAACGGAGGCTTCTCTAACAATGGCTATGCCGGCGGTCCTCCTAGGTCGAGGGACTATCCTCCTCCAGCACGTAACGGCCGCGATGCCCCTCCGGATGTTGGCAGTGGTTACCGGAGGCCGTGACCTAAGTATTTACTTCACAAAGGAACCCGCCTGCTTCGACCATTGTCATTTAATGTGTGGGTTGCGGATAGCATTGAATGCATTCAATTCCATTAACCATAGTTATAAAGTTAGTGTAGTAAGTAGGCGGTTCAGATTTATTTTATGCCTGGGCCATTTTATATAAGGCCTCTCTGTCCCCTGATTCGTCAACTAGCGCCCGTAACATGCCCTTGGGGTTCGTGAGCAGTGCTTTCGGGCTGTCAAATTCGACCTGTAAATGAACGTCAGATACCAAACGCAAAAGATTTGTTCAGTCCCACAATTCGGCCAGCGTCGAGGACCATCTGTGTTTTGCACGTGAGCAAAAAGTTGGCAGCATAATAGACGAGGTCCTTACGATCTTGTCTGCATCCATGATTGTCTGAAGACGGTGAGCCACAGTGACGATGGTAACATCACGGGGTAGCTCGTTTCGGAGGGACGACTGGATAACGGCGTCGGTTTTGTAATCTAGTCCAAGGTGAGCCTGCCGCTACATTTTAGATACGGAAAAGATGCTACCAATGGCCGAAGTTGCTGAGGCGGTATTAATGAAAGGGAAAGCCTTCATTCATTGATGACATACCTTCATCCAGGATCAAGAGTTTACTGCCTCGGACGATTGCTCGAGCTATGGGGGCCAGTTACTAACTTTGAGACTCCTGAGAATCTGGACATACCTAATGCAAGAATTTGTCGCTGCCCAACGGAGAGATTTCCTCCACCACTCGAGATCTCGCTGTCGAGGGTGATTTTTCCCTCGTCCATCTCACTCTGGAGAGCGAAAAGTCCGGCAGAACGAAGCGCGTTATTGAGCGTTGCGTCATCGTACTGCTCGAATAAATCCAGGTTTTTCCTTAGCGAGCCGGTCAACAGCTCAGGAATTTGGGGGATGATCGTGATGTTTGATCGTAAAGCGTCGAGGTTTAGGGAGGATGTAGATATGCCGTCGTAGAAGACAGTCCCTTCGGTGAATATACATCTCAGAAGAGACAGTGTCAAGGAACTCTGGGTTAAAGCGATAAGAAAACAAACAAACAAAAAAGAGGGGAAAGGATTTACTTTTCCTGAACCGGTCCGACCGACTTGACAGAACGTGAGCAACGCAAGTTCAAGTTCAGGACGTGAGCACGACTCACCAACGCCGACCCTTTCGCCCGATTTGATGTTGAAGGATATGTCGTGCAACACCTTGGGTCCGTCGGTTGAATATCTGGCTGACAGTTTCTCGACACTCAGTTTCCCGCTCGCGGGCCAATAAGCCGGGGGTATCCCAGCTGCGGTGGGCTTGGGTTCCTGCTCA
The DNA here is from genome assembly GCA_029204085.1 of Mycena sp. CBHHK59/15. Taxonomy (NCBI): domain Eukaryota; kingdom Fungi; phylum Basidiomycota; class Agaricomycetes; order Agaricales; family Mycenaceae; genus Mycena; species Mycena sp. CBHHK59/15. Next base: position 77,390 of record JARGXW010000482.1, on the reverse strand, counting down.
ATGGTAACGTAGCCTTGGATTCGTTCAAGCGAGTTGCCTTGAATTTCGAAATCGTTCAGCACCCGGACCTTTGTTAGAGGTCAGAGGGTGTTGTCTCCAGCAGAGTGGAAGTTCAAGCTACTCACCCACCACAGGATCATGCCGGAGAATCCAATGGCCTGGAAAAATGATCAGATAGTTGTTGCTATTCAAGGGGGCAACGAATACCATGTTCAAGCTGAAACCAATGTTAGCGGGGGTGTGTGATTGGAAATAAACCAAGTAATATGCCAACGAAGCAGCCTGTAAATTGCGTCAGGTCAAACAGACAGTTACCGAAAAATCCACGCACAAAAAGGCCGCCCAGAGCATCTAGACATGCACTAAGTCGAAGAAGTCAAGTGCGATCGATCTTGCTTACCGATACGGACACAGATCCAGCGGTTCAAGTTGTAGAATGTCCGCGCAGTCCTTTTTCAAAAATTAAAAGAGTGCTGTCCGCTCCACGTCAAAGAGGGACATGCCTAGTATAACGATCAATCCGTTCAAGTGAAATCTTGATGATATCGCTTTGGGCTCCATAAGCACGAATCGAGGCTGGATGAAAGATGCTGAATAAACGTGGGCAGCAAAAGTGGGTGGATGCTTACTGAGGCCAGCTATCGCTGCGCCGAAACTAAAATTTGATCAGCTTACGGTACGGATGCTGAATATGCCTGCCCATACTGTCCGAGCACGGGAGCCTTGGCGTTGCTCATTTCTCGTTTCACACTGAGCTGGGCCTTGATGTAGATTTGCCCACACCAACCCCCTACAATTTGGTGAGCGCCTGTCATAAACTTATTATCACCAGCTGACTAACCCAAAAAACCAACAAGGACACCAGGGAAGAAGAAGAGAGGAGTGAATAATATCACGGCCGCGAACTTGACCAGCATTGACATTGACATCTCTATTCAAGGGTCAGCGACATCAACCAGAAAATGGGCGAGGCATACCGAGAAGGCCCCACAGGCCTTGGGAGATGGAACCGTCAACCGTTCGGATATCAACTGTACAGCGCGCAATTACACGCGAAGTGGGTGTTACATCAAGCCATCTCAAAGTGGTGCCAAGTACTGCTTCAACAAGCTGCTTGTGGATGGCCCTCGACGCCCGGAAGACTCCCAGAGTGTAGAAGATAAAGGACAGGGCGTAGATGATCAATGCAACCAAAAGCAAGAGGCCTATGATGTATTAGAAAGGAACCATGGTCCGGAAAAACCGTGCGCTTACAAAAAACTCCCAGGTAACTTGAAGGGACATCAGTTTGTCTTTCAAGCAAGCAGAAACAGGGAAACTCACGCGAAAACTTCCACATCAGCCGCATCCCTGTACGTATACTGGCTACAGACAGCAGCTCTCAGTCAACTGGGCAGCGAAAAAGTCGAAGTTACTTACTTGGCCCAATAACCAAGATACCAGGTTTGGACCGCATTAGACAGTTCGGTAAGTCCAAGGCCACCCAGGAAAAACGTGAAGAAGAGCAAAGTATGGTTCCCACCAAGTCCTTTGAAGTAGAGCTTGAGCGCATTCCAGCTGACGTGCCCTTCCTCAATTTCCTCGGCCACAATCAACTTTCCGTCAGCCTTGGTCTCCGCAGCGACAGGAGTGTCAATTTCGTCCTCTTTCTTGTCGAGAACCGCCTGGTCTTTACTGAGTTCCTCAGCCAGAATTTCATCCGTTGCCAGGGCCTCCGCGATAGAACCCTGGCTATGGATTCGACCGTCAGTACCCATCGACACAACAAAATTCGCGATTGGCTTAGCCAGAGCCACGTTGTGTGTGACAAGAATGATGGTTCTGCCCTTGATCAAATCTCCACGAAGGCATTTGCTTCCGAAAGACGTCAGGGCACATACATAGCTATTGTTTTATTACTCACTCGACAATCCATTTGGCGGTGTGGACACTGCAGATGAAATGAAACGTTAACATGAATCACCGACGAGTTAGACAGCGCGCACTCCAAGGCCGCAAGCACGTCGTCGAGCAGAATGATTTCCGAGTTGGCGTATATAGCCCTGGCGAGGGTGATGCGAGCCTGAGAATGATTTTGGCTCCGATCATGTTGCTGTATACAGGTATACACACCTTTTGGCCGCCACTTAATGTCAGTCCCTGTTGGTCCAGTTAAGATTTATTCGGCATTGATTCGCAGGAAGTTCGGTACCTTTTCGCCAACTTCTGTCACGTCTCCCGCCTCAAACAACTCCACTGATGTTCAAAACGACGTCAGATGTTGTCCCAGTAATAGTTCAAAAGCAACTGACGATCTCTACTCAACGCGCACTGGTAGATAACCTACAGTTTACAGTTTAACTCGGTCGAAGTGACGGACTAAATCACTGCGGTACCTTTTTGTAGCGATCTTCATCGAATCTGGAAGGAAGAAAGGCAAGGTTAATCAAGACTGAGGGAAATGGGAAGATTTGCATCACTTTTGACCGAAAAGGATATTCTCCTGGAAGTAGAGTCAGCAAGCAGCGCCATACAAGCAAATGGGGGTAGAGTACTTTTATCGTCTCGTTCTGAACCCAACTCTCCTGAGCCGCATATGAAATACCTTTCTCACGGGGCAGGTTGTACCAAGATGAAGGGGTGGACGGCACAAAGTGCATCTCGCCTGACAAGGTGTGACTGATAACTCCCGTTGCATGGTCACGACACGCACCAAGTAAAGCCATGAGAACGGAGGTCTTGCCCTGCATTGATACACATTAATATTTGTCAAGCCGATACCAAGGGTCTTCGTACCGATCCAGTCGGTCCGACAACAAGGTTGATGCACCCCGGCTTGAAGAGCAGTTCACCCTCGATCTTGAGGATGAAATTTCGTCGGGAAGGCGTGACAGAGCCATCTGTGTCGTTGGACCACGTGAAGGTCGCATCGCGGAACCCGATTTCGCCAGACGCCGACTCGGCAGGCTCGAAGAACTCCGCTGCCTCATTATCCGTGAAGGTATCAAGGAGCTCCGTCTGGTGAATTATTAGCTGTGGAACTCTCAGGAGAGTTCGCCAGACAGACCTTGTTCAAGAACTCATTCACACGATCCAGAGAGACTTTGCCAGTGATTGACTGGCTCAGAGCCCAGAATATGAAGTGCATTTGGCCGCGAAGCATGTCGAATACTGAAATAGATGAAAATACTTTTGAAGCGCTGAGGTCTTCCTTCATGATGACCGTCTGAACAAATGATCAGTAAATTGTGATTACCCAATTCGTGCCATGACACTAACGCTGTTGAAAACGTTGGCGTCAGATATTTAGACGCAAAGAAGAACTTACTAGGTGGCTGAAGAGGCAGTATGGAATCAGAACAAAGCAGAAGAGAAAACGAAGAATATACCGTAGGTTGCGATCATTGTAGCGACTGGGATGAAAAAGCTACCATACAACGTGAGAAGCCGGCGATCCAACGGCAAGACAACATACTTGAGTGTGCCATTCACAAGGTCAAGCATCTGCTTTTTCCATATCCAATTCAACTCCTCCTCTCGCTTCTCGGCGACTCTCTCATTCATTTGGCGTTCCCACCCGAACAGTCTAAATGTCGCGTTGAATGGCAGCATAGAAATCGACGAAAAAAAGTACGAACTTGATCATACGTAACACGTTCATGGCTGAAGAAAGCGCCATTTAATACCACAAAAATCTAGACTTTAGAAAAGCCCACTTTCGGTGACCACTTGCACACGGGCGTCCGTTTTCTTGAGTCGCTGCTGCTGCACGGCTAAAATCGGTGCTTAACGACAAGCCTGCGTCCCTTGAAGTGGGTCGAACTCACTTTGGACCAGCTTCGCGACATAACCTGGCAGAGGGAACAACGCAACCATAACGCCCATGCCAACAAATGCGCTAGCTCTGGTTAGTAAGGCTGAGAAGAACACAAACGGAAGTTTACCTCCAGCCCAAGACCGTGTACAAGAAGATGACACACAAGGCGATTTCCATGGGAATAAGCAAGAGAACAAACAAAAAGTCGCGCGACTCAGTGATGTTGCCTGTTCAACATTAGGTACACGCATCAAGCGCGAGTAAGTCCACAGTACCTAGATCAGTAGTGACCAGATTGGTTATTTTGCCGACCAGGTTGCTCGCGTTCGACTCCGTAGGCTCCTCTTTGGGAGCGTCTTTATCCTTGCCCTTGCCCTTCGCTTTGCTTGAAGTGGTCGATTTGATGCTGGCGGAGCTGGCTTGTAGCGTTTCGTCTCGCGAGTGCGCATCGATATCAGTCGCGGAATGCAATGTTTCATCGCCGCTTCCGTTTCGCTCTTCTGGTTCAATGGGGGACGTGCTTACGCTCTCGGCCGGAGTACTAGTACCGCTGCTGCTCGTCTTTTCGGCGTTCTCTGCCTTCACGCGAATGCGCAGGGCGTGCTCGAATACAAGCTGGGTGATTAAAGCTTCGCAACGGACGAGTGTGCGTGTCTGGTTCTTTTGTTAGCTGTAGATATTTTGCGCAACGGAATGAGCTGACAGCCAAAAAGATGTACCACTGGAAAGCGGTAGATCCCACCATCGGACCCAAAAACAACCATATGATCCAGAACCACGGTTTCACAGTAGGTTGCTGGCCGGGATGCTCAAGGTAACTTGGAGTTAGGTCAATACGAGAGTGCAAATCGCTAGGAGAGGAACACACTCGAGGAGTCGATTGATGCCGATGGGAGAAGCAAAGTTACAGAGCGATACAACGATTATAACGGCGGCCATGCTTATATACTCGTTGCGGAATACCCGGAGGAGGCCAAAGAAGATGTGGCGCTTGTTACCAGCGAAGACATCTAGATACTGTACGTCCAGTAAGATGACTGTATGATTTATATCATTAGCTGCCTGCCTTGAAATTCTTTGCTTTCAAATTCTTTGCATAATCGTAGTCGCTCAGCGGCGGGAGTTGCTCTAACAATGGCTAAGGAAACTGCAAGGATACTGGAGTGAGCACCGACCGTGGCTCAAATGAGGGATCTTGTAAGCCAGGAACACAATGGGGTCCAAGAAGAAATAAAACATGGTAGCCATGATCGAGGCCGTCTGCTCGGGATTGGGAATAGGCATGGGGTTCTAGATGCGCTATCAGTGAAAGTTCTGTTGAGAGGCAGGGAAAATACCTTCGGGTCGACCGGGATATATTGGCGGGGAATGAACAGTGGGATGAACACGGCGGCAATAAACAGCGTGATACTCTTGGCCCATAAAATCCAGCCCTCCGCCAGATCCAGAGGAACACGGTCATATGTGATTAGCGGGAAGATGTCCCGGTAAACGTAAACGAAGAAAGTGACGAGCATCAGGGTATTGAGATGTTTCACAACGACTTGGCTCCACCTCCGCTTGGCGGACACGGTTGTGACGGCAAGGAGCGAGGCATAGAACTGTGGTTCTGTGCCTAAGACAAGAATACGGGGCTATTACGGAACACATACGAAGGTCATGCACATCGCAACTTCCAGCCATTCCGTGACAGACAGCGCCGGGCTGGATTTATTTTTCTTTGGGTGCTTTTTACCCCTGCCGATGTTGCGCGTTATATTCAGCACTTTCAGGTGGCGAGATGGAAACGCACCATTTCCCGAAGACGCCCGCTTCACCCGCTTTGGTCTTGCGCGCCTCGGTCAAGGCCAAAGAAGCGATGGACAAACCTAGGAGGGTGAGGCATGCGACGAGCCTGACGAGCTTGAAGGTAAAGATGATGGCACCGCCATGGTGTGCGATGTGCTCTTTTACTTCTGAGACCAATCCTACGGGCTGGACCGCAGGGACCGCCTCCTCCGATGGCTCAGGTTGGGCTGTCTTGAAGACGAGCGCGCGTGTCTTGCGACCGACAGCGGACACCCACAGCAAGTGAGCAATCAGGAAGAGGGCAGAGGCTGCCGCACAGATCGCTGGTATGATGAGCGTGTCGGACCAGAGCCTAGAGGCGGGTGAGTTCGAGTTGAGCGGGTGCCGAAAAGGTACATACGCATGCGACTTTTTCGAAACGAGCGAAACGACCGTGTCGACGACGGAGGCGTCGGGGACCGCGAAGGGGCTCTGCACCTGAGTCCAGATACGCATTCTGGGAAGGTACAAGTGCTATTGGACGTGTTCTGGCCGTTTTAACGGGATTCGGTACCTCAGGGTACCTCTCGAGTCAGATATGGAATTTCGATCAGTTTCACGGAGGTTCGTTTGAAGGATTATCAGGCACCCGTTGTGATGGAAGGAGATTGAGGTGATAAAGCTAGATAGCGAGTTCTACTGTAGTTCACGCGTGTCAAGCAGCACCACGCAGTGTCACATGTCCCTGACCTCTTTTGTGATGGAGCAACCCCAGCCTGCGCCCGCGAGGCCCTCCTCCGACGCCCATTCTCCCACCCACTCCCCCCAGGGCCCAGTCCCGCTCTTCGACCTCCACCTCAGGATCCTTACCGACTCATTCATCTCTTTTTTCCAAGAACGGTATACCCCATCTCGTCCCCTACGTGCTCCTTGACTCATCGTCTTCCATAGAAAGCGGATCGAAGAAACCTAGTGCGTCGCTCGCGTCCAGCGTCTTCAGTGCTCATGCCGTGCATCAGCGTCGACTCCCTCTTGAAGCTCCACAAGAAAATCAAGACCATCGACGCGTATTTGGATGATCGGACCGAACTAAGCACAACGCGAAGTGCATGGAACGAAGTCAGAGATAACGTCGAGCGAGGTTCGTCGGGTTCCCTGTGCCCTTTCATGCTCCAATCCTCCCTCTAGAGTCGCAAGCCCGACAGGCCTTCCTCTCAACCCTCACCGTGGATGTGATCACTCCCCTGACATCATTGCGGGTAAGCAGGGCCGAACCATACATAGCCTTGCATCCGTGTGTACACATTTCCACGCTGTAGGAGACACAGGACCGTACTAGGAAACGCATTCGGGAGGATCTGAAAGAGTCTGGCTACGCATACAACGACTTTGCAGAAAACGGTCTGCCAAAGTTCAAGGCCAGGTACGCGAAGAAATTTGCGGAAGTCGAGGTCCGTATTCGTTCCATATTTGTGCTCGAAACCGACACATCGTGTAGGAGAGCAAGCGCGCTGCCGCCGCAGTCCCTCCTCTCTCGCCCACCCCGGCCGCTCCGGCGGAGCTTCACAATCCGAAATCGAACCCGGGCGCGCCGCTACGCGTTACCTCTCCGCAACCCTTGCGCGCGCTCGACCGACGCCCCTCCGGAAGTGCCCCAAGCGGCCGCAACCGTTCGCCATCGTCGTCTGGCGCGTTCTCCGACTTGGCTCATCACGGAAAGAAGCAGCTGAATCAATTGAGAGGTTTCCTGGAAAAGAGCGGATCCGTCAAGGAGACTCTAAATAGCGGTCGGGAGAGCCACGCGCTCAAGACTGTGCGCGCCAAGAGGGAGGCAGATGAAGCTGGCGAGTTCAGCTCCAGGCGCTGCGGCAGTTCCGTTTTAACCCTTGGAAACAGATAAGGAATACCGTAACGGTGTTCATTGGCTCGAGACCCTTCGTTTGCGACGCATTAAAACCCTGGAGAGTGGCTACAGGGTAAATTTCGACAACGAAGGAATTTGGGCCTGTCAATGATGTGTCTACAGAGTTTGGAAATGTTCGTCGAAGAATCTTCAGCCACAGTCAAGAAGGTACTTGAAAAATATACCGACAACATGACGTACGTCATCTCTCCAGCTTCTTTGCGATGGCTCATCCTTTCGGGATTCTATCAGTGCAACCACGACGACACAGACCCAATTATCGATGCACGCCCGCGCAATCGTCGACAAGATCTCGCCAGAGATTGACGTCTCGAAGCTTGCAGCGCATATCCCACGTTCCCTCGCGTCTGCCATCCCCGATCGCGTACTATACCAGCATGGTCAGGTCGGGGAGTGTAAAGATCTCATCTTTGGGATTAGTCTACTCGACTATGCCGTGGCAAATGCTTTGCACGAGGGGGAGGCACCGAAGATTGTCAGGATTTGTATCAAGGAGATCGACCAACGTGGCCTAGAATCCGAGGGAATATACCGAGTATGTTTGCCTCCCCCAATCAACCTATTACTCTACTCATACTAATTATTCACAGGTTTCGGGTCGACATGCAATTGTACAGTCTGTTAGTCTCACTTTTTTGAATGGGCGCACTGAATGCTAAGACAATGTCGTATCTGATAGTTGCAGCATGAAATCGAAAAGGACGAGGCCAAGTTCGGGTTCAAGCCGAAGGACGACATCTATGCCGTGGCTTCTCTGCTGAAGGTTAGTTAGATAGGTCGTGTTATGATCGCCATCTAGATTATAAGCTCTTAACTTTTCCTAGTTGTATCTGCGCGAGCTCCCGGAACCCGTGTTTAAATACGCTCTGCAAGACCGAATTCAGCATACCGAGGATCGAGGTTTGTTGACGGACCTTCTTAACTATACTCATTACTGACTTGACCTCAGCTGACCATCAGTCTAACAATTTCATGCTCCTGAGATCTAAGATACGGCGACTGCCTCCTGTTCACCAAGCCACGCTCAGAGCCATTCTGGAGCATCTTGCGCGAGTGGTTGCGTTCAGTGAGAAGAACAAGATGGACGCCAAGAATTTGGCGATCGTGTTTGGTGGTGTTATTTTTGGAGAAGATGAGATCCCCAAAGGCGGAGACCTTTTGAGTGTTCAAACATGGAAGGTGCGCCGAGGAGGCATCGAGCATCGTACGATAATAAACTTTATTCTCAGGACTCGCTTATGGAGGATCTGATCCTGCATGCGCATATTCTATACGACGAGAACGGCGCAGGCGTTGACAATGCTGTGCATCACTCTCCGCCTCTTCCAGCGACGCCGGCAGGGGAGCCCGTGCCTCAACTCTATTACGGATCGAAGAGGACGCAGATTGCGACCGTCCCCCCGTCTTCACCTCCAAACAGGGCAACCACGGCTTCTCCCCAAGACTTCACCCCGCGACTTCCAAACAGACCTCCTAACAGCATCCACCCTTCTGCTCGTGCCAATCCTCCCCCTTCACCGACAAAGGATCGAGGCAATGCTCCCTCGCCCTTGCCTCGGCGGCCGAGTAACGACGCCCCTTCGTCTCCGGCGCAGTCTACTACGACACTGGAGACAGAGGCCTCTTATCTCACGTCGGTTGACACCGAAAGCGTCAGTGAAGCTTCCCGGCCTCAGTCGGCACGACAGTCTCTGCAGCTGCCGCCGAACTCGCCACAGAGAGCACTACCAGCTACCCTGCCAGAGCGGTAGGACGTGCCTCAGTATTGCATGAATGAACGTTCAACGAACCCATCTGTATTACGTCCCATTTCATGAAACAGACTTAGCCCCTATGAACTGATGTATTTCTGTTACTTCCATGACCATAGTGTGCTTTCCTCGTTTGCATTTGGATAAATTCCAACTGACTTTATATCCCTACGTATATTACTTAGCTGTTTGTTTCACGTCTCCCTGTGTAGTCAGTATTTTCCAGTACAACCCATCCGTGTGTAATAATTTCTTCTTGAACGTGAGGCGGGTCCGATTCATAACGTGCGATCGCCAGTTCGTCTTCGTCCATAACCATATCGTCGTTTTCTTCTGTTGTTGCTACCGTGAGGGCAGCCTCCGACGCCATCCAGGTTCTTTGCCAGGCCAGTACACGCGGATGAGCTTGTACTCTGCGCGGGTTCACTGGTCAGCACCACTGGACTTGACTTCACCACCTACTTGGAGGGTTGAAAGTTTTCAATTTCGAGGTGATCCATTGTTGTTGCACGAGAGAGGGCAACATATGCTGAACGGAATACGTGAGGTGAGGGGCTGTACGGGAAATATCGCGCTACGACTTACCTTGCCCCTTCTCAAAGGTTCTGCTCAAGTCAACCTTGACTCGTGCAAGGGTTTGACCCTGGGATTTGTGTATGGACAATGCCCATGCAAGTATTAATGGAACCTGAAGCCGATGCGCTTCACAGTTTCCTCGGAACCCTTCCACAGAAAATGCCAGGGGTGCACACAGTAGGTACAAGCCGTTTGTAAATTTAACCAGGCACTGCGTTCCCACCCCCGTAGACGCACCTTCGTCTACCTTATCCTACATGCGGCTACATGCGGCGATCTTCGGCTACGTCCGGCTACCTATGTGTACGCTATGACGTAGACGACCTTCGGCGCGCTTATCCTACGTCTGACTCGTCCGTCCACGTCACGTAGACATGGCCCGTCTACCCGTCGGCTACGTATGTCTACGCTGTACACGCACGTAGACATACCTCGCTCAACTTCATAATGCAATGTGGCCTCCATGTTGCTGTTCTACTGGATAGGTCAGCTCATGGCCATCCTTTGTGCATCCCACTGTTTTATTGGTAGCGCCAATTTAGTGGCTCCGCATTTTCCACACCTGTCTACATTGGTCGACGTACGCCTATATCAGTCTATGTCGGTCTACGTACGTAAACCGACGTAGACATATGTAGACCAGCTGTGTCTACATGATGTAGACATAGGTAGACGAAGGGTCCGTCTACCCTTTGTCTACGGGGTACACAGACCTCTGTCTACGAGGGCCGGAACGCAGTGAGGGCCATGCCTGGCTCCTGGTGAAAACAGCGTCGTCCAGTGGGCAGAGTCGGGGAGGGTTATCAGGACTGATAGGTCGCGCGACCATGTGTCCACGGTCGACTGCCTGCCGTGTTGTCAAGAATTCCTCGACAACGCCCGCGCTTCCATTGACAAGACAGCCTTGCAGGACATTCTGATAGATACATTAGTTCAGAGTGGTGCATCAAAAGTGTAGCAGCTAGCTCCCGGACTTGGATCAACATGACCTGGGCCCCAATCTAAGAAAAATGCTTAAAAGACATATGCAATAAAATGCTGTCGACGTATTTTACCTTCAGAGAAATCTTAGGCACCGCGACCAGGCGGTCCAACAGCCGCTCGGCACTCTTTCTTTGAAAAGTGAGTCACAAACGTCACAGCAACAAAAAACTTCAACCTGTTAATGAGTTCGTTATGGACATCATAGCCGGCACTGTCGACCGCACGGTACGTCATTAATGTCCCTGTGAGCGCGTTTAATTTCCCGTTGTCTACAAAACCGAATCAACAACAAAGTCAAATGCATATGGCAGTCATATACTGCAACTCTCTACCTCGGCTCGCAAAGGAAACCTGGAAGGTAGAGATTAATTACGCACGAAACTCGCGCCGGTGCAACAGGGGAGAGATGTAAGCTCACAGTCGGCTGGGTTCAATACCGTCTGCATAAGTCAACGGACGAGAGAGTTTCGTCAATTGCTGGATATGTGACCGGCTCAGAACACCAGTTCGCATCGACGACAAAATGTCGATGAACTCTAAACAATGAGACGTGAGGAGATAATTTTAGTGAACATCAGGATATCTCAGTGACCATTGTCTTTTTGACGGAAAACGCGGGACAGGACAACCGGTTTTCCGACGCATCTGGACCATGATAGAGCATCAAAAGCATATGTGGCAGGCATGCTGTGTTCGTGGGTCTTGTCCGGGACTGGTGGTAACTGGAAAAAGTCTCCAGAGAGAACAAGCTAAGAAATTAAGGCTGATATCTCTACTCAATTAAACGAAAGAAAGATAGAAACCTGAATGCCGCCGAAAGGCTCTACTGATCTTCGTACCTCGCGGGCTATAAATTCCTGTGTGTTCAAAATTAGTTTGCGATTGTCACTAGTCAGGTATAACAGACCCACGAGTTTGTCGAAGAGAATACCGTCTATCATAGATACTTGATGGGATGTGAGATGGTGGCAGCAGTGTGAAGTTTTGCATACTTTCATCTATGATCAACGTCTTGGTCTGTTCCCAGCGAAGACGCAGTCTGAAAGAGTACTTGATCTTCTCCGCAAGGCGTTCTTTAGACTCCTTGCCAAGCCCGATTCCAGCGAATGAATGTACGGTCGAGCCACCGATATTGAGACCAGCAATACCAGTGGAGGCCGTGATTGCCAATGATGACCCCCCAACATCTGCTCTCAGGGTTCGTATTATCTCTCGCAAAAGAATCGATTTCCCTGTCCCCTGCACAAGGATCAGCAGGAATAGGAAGGAAAAAATCTAGACTTGCAGCGGGCCCCGTGAAAAACACTGATTTTCCTTCAAGGACCATGTCCAAGACTTTTTGCTGCTCATTGGACAACTTTATGGTTTGGGCTGGTTGCAAGGGAGTGGCTGGTACGACGACTGGTTCCATTACCGTTAGTCACTTGAGGTATTTCTCAGATCGATTTCCGAGTCCTTGATTAGTCTTGGATTGGCTGGATCCTCGCGTGAGTAATAATACCGTATTAAATACCAACTTCTCCTAACACGGTGTGACTAACTCACGTGTACAGGTGTCACTTGTGTGACCGGGCCGAACTCCCGAATCATTGCAGTTGCCAACTTGCATATCCAACTTTGGACGAGCTTTGTCAAGGCTAGCAGTGAACCCGATGCCCAAATATTACGCTGTTGCTAGGGGAAGAGAGGGCCCAAAGGTTTATGAAACCTGGGATGAAGTGTGTCCAGTTTTCTCCCTTGTCACAACCAAAATGGCTTCATGGTTCACAGTGCAAAGAAAACGCGAGTATTATCTCACTGGGAATCCCTCTCGAATCACGGATGTTAATCCTTTACATCTGGTGTAGGTGTCCAGATATCCTGGAGCCGTTCACAAGAGCTTCACCTCCATCGAACAAGCCGAAACCTGGTTGGCATGTACGTCGACTCTTGACACGCGCACGACCGTATTGCTAAACCTCGCCAGCTTCTCTTTCATACGAGACGCCACATACCGGGACTCGCCCACCGGACTCTCACTGGCGCCAAAAACCTTACAGTTGTGATAATCGCGCAGGAACGTCTACTAGCGGCACTCCAGCCACGCCCCCTTTCACTGCGCGAACATCAAGTTCAAATGCAGAGGCTAGCACCTCGAAGATCACCCTTTCTCCAGAACAGAGAGCTGTCCTCCAACGAGTGAGGGAAGGTCGCAGCACTTTCTTTTCTGGCTCCGCAGGAACGGGCAAATCCGTTCTCCTGCGAGAAATTATCAGCGAACTGGGGGGCCGCAGTTGCCCAGCACTCGGAATAACTGCATCGACTGGAATTGCTGCAATAAATATCGACGGAGTCACATTACATTCTTGGGCAGGAATAGGCATAGGCGCCGAACCAGCCAAGAAGATAGCTGACACGATCCTTTGGGGGAAGAAATATGCCACCAGACTTCTGGAACGTTGGAGGACTGTACAGGCCTTGATCATCGATGAAAGTCCGTGTCGAACTCATGATGGCGGTTTTCTTGCTGAACCAGCACAGTTTCCATGGTCGATGGCGCACTGTTTGATAAGCTGGTTCGTCTTTGTTAACATCTGTTCTGCATCATCTAACCCTAGAGGTGCAGGAGGAAATAGCGCGTCGTGTCCGGAAGAATGAATCTCCTTTCGGTGGCATCCAGGTACTTCATCGATCTCCCGCTTGGTACTGAGGTCACTAAGGCAGGTTTTCTAGCTCATCATCTCTGGGGATTTTTTTCAGCTACCACCTGTCCCGAATATAGTGAATGGCGTTCAGGTTCCTGCAGCCTTTGCTTTCGAAGCAAAGTCATGGGCCTCTTGTATCGATCAACCGATCTTCCTGACCCGCGTTTTTCGCCAAAAAGATCAAGGTTTGCCTGCCTCTTCCGAGGCTGGGTATGACATGCCTGAAACTATTTTTCTTCTCAGCTTTTGTGAACGTGTTAAACTCTATGCGTTTCGGCAAGACAGACAATCCACAGACGTTCACGGCCCTCGCACGGGAAGTAAAGTATACAGACGGCATACAACCAACGGAACTGTATGAGCGCCTTCTCTCGACGCGCGATTCCCCTTATATCTTATGATTTTCAGACGATCAAGAAGAGAGGAAGTCGAAGAGGTCAACAATTCCCGCCTAAGCATGTTAGGGGGTGAATGTCACACTTACGAAGCAATTGAATACCGGGGCATGAATTCCAAAGGGGAAAGAGTGTCTGCGGAACAGAAGGAGAAGCTCTTGGGGCGTCTTGTTGTCCCCAAAATACTCCCACTCAAGGTGGTTCCCTTCACTTTGACTCTCTTATATTTCGTGACCTTTTGCCAGGTCGGAGCACAGGTGATGCTTGTAAAGGTGCGACAGCTTTGTTGCCTGATAATCATATCTGATCAATGCCGCCCCAGAACCTAGTGCAAGGCTACCTGGTCAATGGGTCCGTGGGCCAGGTCATCGGGTTCTCGACCCCCATCGACGCTATCAAGCAACACACAGAAATCGCCACAATGGATGCTGATAAGGCAGTCCAGGAACCAAGAATGAGAGACCAGCTCTGGCCGCTCGTCCAGTTCAGCAACGGCGCCCAGCGGCTCTGTGTGCCGCAGGAGTTTACGATCAATAACGCGGACGGCCACATGGAGGCACGCCGCGACCAGGTATGGCATCCCCCTCAGTTAGGGGAGGAATTTTGTGTAATGCAGGATTTGCAGGTACCCTTGATTCTCGCGTGGGCATTGAGCGTCCATAAGTCGCAGGGTCAGACCCTGGAGCGGGTCAAAGTTGATCTCGGGCGGACGTTCGAGAAGGGCCAAGGTACTGACTGAAGTCATGTTCGTCTGTTGACCCTCTGAGCGTCAAATTCCTAGCTTATGTCGCTGTTTCGCGGGCAACCACAATGGAGCATCTTCAGATCCTCAACTTCCATCCTGCAAAGTTAGTCGCCTCGATGTGTCCTTTCACGGCCGTGCTGACATACACACAGGGTGGTCGCACATCCCCGCGTTCTCGAGTGGTATGCTGCCGCACAGAACCAGAGTGCTGATCAGGACATGGAGGACGAGATGGATTCCGCTGCGGCGATGGAGGCATATTACAGTTAATGAACATTATCATCTATTTGAAAATTTGGACAGAGCATGCACATGAAGGGTACAATACATTACGGAGATACACATATTGGGTGGTTACATCATTGCTACAGCTCGAAAACAATTATACAACTTCGACAAAATTTGCAGGAAATATGCCTTTCTGGCCTTCTATCTTTCCTGTCCACCTGCAGGAGTGTGAGAAGCAGGCATCGAGGGATGAATTGGGACGCACCAATCATCCGTACTATCGCTCTTTTTCGTAATGATGATGACCTGCCCCTTGGCAAACGAGAGATCCCCAGGCTGGTGTATATGGTGTAAGACAAAACGAACGTGCGAAATTGTTTGAAAAACTCACTTGAGCCGCATGGAAGTCATACAAAGCGATGGCGCGCGCGATGCCTTCATGAGGCATCAACGGCTTGCTGAGCTCAAGTTTGGCTTTGATGACAGGCGGAGACTGGCTAAATCGCCACTCGCTGGACGCGGACGTAGAGGAGTTTGGTGTGGCATAGGAAGAGACCGTGGACGGGGAGTACGAGGAGTACGTCGACAGCGGCGCAGCGCTTGTGGAGCGGGAATGGCCTTGCGCAGGCCTGTAGGCCCCGAACGGCGAGGTGGGCGCAAGCGATGAGTCAACCAAGTCGTACACGGTGGGCGTATTGGACACAGATGTGCTTGCGCGTGAGTGTCGATATCCCGTGTCTGACTGCGGCGCGATAAAGTCAGACTTGAACTTGGTCGGGAACTGGGAAGTCGCAGTGGAATCGTTCGCTTCCCAGTTCTCGAACTCCGGTATTCCGCGGAGAGAGGCATTCTCGACCTGTTGGCTGAAGTACGATCCTGAGTCCCGAGACTCGCCCCACGACGCTGGCGGGAATTCTGGCTTGTCTCCTTTGCGTTTCTTCCGCAGCTGGGCTGGTGGGGTTTCCGTCGAAGGGGATGCAAATGCGTAACCCTGGTCTGGCCCGCCTTCTGGGATCCATTCCCGGTTGCCGGGGAGACCCGTGCAGGCGTCTAAGGTCTTGATTAATATTGAAGCCCATTGTGGGGGTTCTACCGCGCCCCCGAGCAAGAGTTTAGCCGTGACTTGCGAGCCGTATGCCTGGACATTGGCGTCCTGCCGTTCGACGATCACAGAGCCCTGGTAGGTGATCAGGAGAGTTTCAAAAGCTGGACGTGAATCATTTACCTCGACAGAGAGACCGCCGAAGAGCCCGCGAGTCTTTGAATAACTGTACCTGCAGTACATTATCAGCACTAGATAAAATTAGGCAGGTGTGACACGAACATGGCAGCAACCTTGCCGCTCGTATTCAAGGATCCAAGGGCCTCTCCATTGCGCCCAAGCGGACCAAGGGCGAGACTCATGTTCCCGCTGGTGGCACTGTGAGATCTAGCACCGATTGCCAATTAGTGGGCTTACCCCAGGGTTAGCGAGCCACTGGCCATGAAAGATTTCTAGCGATGTTGTGTCTGAGCCCGAGCATGGGAGATAGCTTAGGGGGTTTGGTTGCTCACCACAGCCTGGCTTGGAGGATCAGTAGAGCATGAAGCATGGGCAAGAGGGCACTCACAGAACGGGAGTTGAGTACAATTAGAAAGTCGGTCATCTCTGCACCAAGCTGACTGCCGATACCGAGACCTGCGGTCCCAATGGCACTTGGACTGGACCAGGTACCGTCTGCGAGTTTGGCTATTACGATGCCTGTTCCTGCCCGAGCAGAGAATAGGAACCCAGCCTTGAAGATGGTGAAGATGGCAAAGCCCTTGGCGTTCTCGAGAACAGCACGGGGAATAATGCCATCGAGCCCGTTATTTGTGCCCGAGTCCACGAAGGAATTGAATATCTTTGCCGCCTTTGCGCATTCCTTTGGCAGGGGCTGGGGCAGGGGACTGTTGAGTTTCATGGAGGGGCGGAGGACACGGGGCGCGAAGGATGCCGGCGATTATACAACCGGGATGACGTAGGCTCATAGGAGCGGCTGGAAACAAATCAAGTCCAGACTCGCAATGTATTCCCAGGAACATAGCTGAACCATGACAAGCGCAGGAGATGAGTCGTACTTTTAGTGCAAGACACATTATTCGTTGCTAGACATTGGCTAGACAGTTCGAATATTAATATTCAAATACTTATGGATCTATATCACTGGCATGCGAAAGGGCGATGAACGAGGCAGTGACAGGAACAAGGAGGCTAGACAGAGTTCGCTGCTAGACTTCTGAGTCTGACACTGGGGCGCATCACCTGACCTTCTCGACTTCTCCTTTCACCCCGCAAGTCATCTGCGAGGATCTCGACCAAAGCCCAGCAACCACGTAGGACTGGCAGGTGCCATTTGGCCCTGGTACATTGGTATGCAATCCCTCCTCGTTTGTGGACAAACGCTCAAGTCTTGCATGCTGCAGTACCAAACATGCATGGTGCCCATTTTCCGCCAGGTTCCACACAAACATCTCATGTTCGGCCCACAGTTTGACAAGAACGGAAACTCCGGCGGATGTCAGGTGGTGTACACCATGATCGCCAACACAACCGCGACACCTCCTGTAGCAACGTCACGTTCCCTTCTGGGGCATCGAGGCTGCTGTTAGCGGGACACTGGGCCTTTTGACTCGAAAGAACAAAAGGCAAGAACAAGGACGTCGGTTTAGATCGGTCACCCCCGGTGATAGCTTGGAGGAGACAACGATTCTTGAGAAACAATAAGGTGAAGCCACACCCAAGATCGACAGACCCAAGGAAGGTGGCAAGTGGAGGAAAAGGCGGTGCCGCGTTGCTGGTCCTTGTTGGTCCATTTCCTTTCTGGGACTCGGACGCCTCCCGACTGGCAGAATATTCTTTGACCCTCGACACACCAAGGAAATCCCCACAACAGGATCCCGTCTGTAGAAATCAACATGGGAGCGTATACTGTTGTATAGGCACGCATGAAGCTCAATTCCGTCGCGCTTTTTCGTTAGGTCAATTGAAATTTCTGCTGCGATTACTCCTGAGCGGTCTTTTGTGCGCCGACCCTTCAAGTTCCGGAGGTTGGAAGCGGCGCTGCTATAAAGGCTCCCGAGAACTATCCTTTAATTGCAACACCAAACGGTCTTCTCCTCGCAGCACACCATGCAGTTCTACGCCGTCTCCCTCTTGGTTACCTGCGGCGCCGCACTCGTGGTCCCGATGCTCTCGGGTCTGCCCGGATGGGTCAGACTCAAGCCAACGAAGGACATGAGATATAACGAGGTAGAGAGAGCAGTAAATGTAGCTGAATGTAATGTGAATGGATGTGAGTGGGGATTAAATCGTATGCAACGACTGTAACGAGATAAATGTTGCGAGCGCAGTGTGAGATGTGGGCGAATCACAGCAACAGACGAAGACGCGTCAAGACGCGTCAAGACGCGAGCGAGGTCGGCCTGCGGGCCGATCCGACACGCTTGTTTTTTTAACCCGGGCAATCCCAACACACACACACACACATATATATATTGCCCAGCAATAGACTAACTCAAGACCCTCGAGTGGTCCATCATGCCGCGGGATATAGTAACTTTGCAGCTGGGCCAATGCGGGAACCAAGGTTCTACCACCTTTAAAATCTCGTGAAACTCTCTGTCATGACTGGCAGTGGGCTCCGTGTTCTGGCAGCGTCTCTGTACCGAACACGGTATTAACAAAGACGGCATTCTCCAAGACCAAGACTTCGAGAACAGGGCTTACGACAAAAAGAGTGCTTTTTTTTACCAGGCGGACGATGACCGCTACGTTCCCCGAGCTATCTTGATCGACCTCGAGCCTCGGGTAGGGCAGGTCATATAGGTTTCCCGCTTGGCCTGACGCGTCACTAGGTCATTAACAACATCTTATCTTCTCATCCGCGCCTATACAACCCAGAAAACATTTACATCTCGAAGGACGGTGGGGGTGCGGGTAACAACTGGGTGCGGGGCCATGCAGCGGGAGAGGCGATTTTTGAAGACATCATGGAGATGGTGGAGCGTGAAGTTGAGGGAAGCGACTCACTGGAGGTATGTACCATGAGTTTTTGCCTGCAAGACCGTACTGAACCTCCCTGCCGGCGTTTATGATGCTGCATTCGATAGCAGGAGGGACGGGCTCCGGACTGGGCTCTTTTATGCTCGAACGCCTCAACGATCGGTTCCCGAAGAAATTACTCCAAACGTACAGTTTTTTCCCTAATAGCCAAGAGGGCGACGTCGTTGTGCAGCCCTACAACGCCCTCCTGACTCTCAAGCGTCTTGTCGACAAAGCGGACTCCGTCGTCGTGCTAGACAATATGGCACTTTCGAGGATTGTCTCCGACTCTCTCCACATACAGACTCCATCCTTCGATCAGACGAACCAGCTGGCTGCAACTGTAATTGCCGCCAGCACGCAAACCATTCGATTCCCTGGCGCCATGTACTCAGATTTGATTAGCATTGTGACATCCCTTATCGCTACTCCTCGCTGCCATTTCCTGACGACCGCTTACACCCCATTCACTGGCTATGATGTCGAGGAGGTATGTCCAGTTGTTAGTTGTCTGCACTCCTACATACTGAATCAAATACGAGGCAAAAACAACTCGGAGAACGACGGTTCTGGATGTTGTGCGAAAGCTGCTTCGGCCAGCAAATCGCATGGTCTCCTCGACGGTAACACCAGCCTCGGCCTATATATCCAATCTTTGTATAATCCAAGGCGACATCGATCCGAATGAGGCCAGTCAGAACATAAAAGGTGTAAAATTGCCGCTGATGCTGTTTGCAGATCCACCAGGCCCGTCTTCGAATCAGGGAGCGCGAGATGGCGTCCTTCATCCCGTGGGGCCCCGCAAGTCTCCAGATCACGCCCACTTACCGCTCGCCGTATGTTCAAGTCGGACCACGCGTTAGTGGGGTCATGCTGGCAAACCACACCAGTATCGGGACCGTGAGGGCTCCTTCATCTCTTTTGGTCGCAATAGTTGAGAGCGTTTAGTTCTTCAAACGAATGATAGAGCAATACGATAAGCTCCGGAAGAGGAATGCTTTTATGGAACAGTACAAGCAATATGACAACGTACTTGACGAGTTCGATAGTGCTCGGTATGTTTATAACATCACATCTCTTGTCGTCCCTGACATTGGGTTGCCGAAGTGGGACTTGCGACGAGCTGCAGGCTGAGTACAAAGCGTGCGAAAGTCCTGATTATATTTCATATGGTGCATCCAACGGGGAGGCTTGCTGATAAGATTCGGGGATTACCGATGGGAGACGGTGAAAGGGGCGAAAGGGACGCGCGCCGATGGAGAAGCGGGTGGAGGAATCGACATCAATCTCAGTGCTTTCGAGTTTGCTTTGGTCATCTTTATTGTACTTTACGCTTTCCGCATCGCTTTCCGCATTGTAAATAATGTATCTCGACTCATTATTGTTAGGAACAGCTGTAACATTGTACAATCAGTTATGGACGGGACAATGGGACAGGACGGGTCAATGGGACAGTCGCATCCTGCCCCTTCCAGTTCAATTTTGTCCCAAACCCAGTCATATTCAAGTATTACTTATATAAATCATTGCTATAAGGTATTTGAGGCAACATGACACCAGGAAAGGTTGCACCAGGACAAAAATCCGGACTTGTTTGGCAGTGTATTTTCGGGACACAGTCGATTCGGTTCAGTACTCAACCAATTCTAGTCTCCTCGGACTGAAATTTTGGGTCAATGTAGATGTACTGCATACAAAACTTTTGGATTCCTCACAATTGTCCAAATAGAATAGAGTGTAAGGAGGTTTCCTGCATCAAACTGTTTGGTTGTCCCATTGACCCGTCCATAACTGTAACATTCATTCGGAAAGAGAAGAAAGCAACGTAACTATGGTCGCGTTGGGCAGGTGCGAATACGCTCTATTATTCGTTGCTAGACATTGGCTGACAGTTTGAATATTAATATTCAAATACTTTGGATCTATATCACTGCATGCGAGAGGGCGATGAACGAGGCAGTGACAGGAACAAGGAGGCTAGACAGCTAGACTTCTGAATGAATCTGACAAGAGGCGCTCGATCTCTGGATCGTAGACTCTTTCCCCAAAAACGGTAGTTCCCATCACGGCCATCACTAAGGCCTCGCTTACGCTTTCACGCGTCACTCGACGCGTCTTGCCTTATTACTCGTGTCTCGCGCGTGTTTCGCGTCCTAGATTCCTCGTAGCCTCACTCTGCAATCAGTATGGAATCCTACCACTGTATATGTTGCACATAATCTGTCCAATAATGCAATTCCTTCTGCACATAACTCTTTTTCTTCCCTTCAGCAGCTCTCTGACTAAAAGCGGATGCCGCGTGATGCCGGTGATCGATCACTGAGCTCGCGTAGACACGTCAGAGTCCAAGATCCAGACCTCTTGGAATCTGACACCCGGCGGGTGCATCACGGGCGCATCACCTGACCTTCTCGACTTCTCCTTCCCGCAAATCATCTGCGCGGATCTCGACCATCACCGAGTGGTACTGGGACTATACGTATTGCTGTGCTGTGCAATTTCGCGTGCAAGCCTCACCCAAAATTCCTTTCTTGCCATGCCCTGTCGACACCCCTGGCGGGGGGCAACCCTTCTGTCGTTCTCCGCAGTCGCGCGGGCTGCAACAAGCAGTTTGGGCTTCTTGGACCAAGTGCGTCTCCTTACCTTGCGCAATTGCCATGTCTCATTCATGGCCCAGTCGTTTTACTTCGACTATAACATTGCCTCCCAGGCGGTTCCTGTCCCCGTAACCAGTGAGATCTTCGATTCCCAGGCCTCTTCCAGAGCTCAAATTTACAGCCCAATGCGAAACAATACATCTGGAATGGTCTCGGGGTGCTGGGACTGGGTAAGTCCTCCACCCTCCCGTGCAGCCAGACCCACGGCCTGAACTCTGCGACAGCCCGGACCCCACCGCTCCTTACTTTCTCCAAATTTATACTTCGTAAGTCGTCTCCGACCTCGCCCCTCTACTGCATATTCATCTA
Source organism: Mycena sp. CBHHK59/15 (assembly GCA_029204085.1). NCBI lineage: Eukaryota > Fungi > Basidiomycota > Agaricomycetes > Agaricales > Mycenaceae > Mycena > Mycena sp. CBHHK59/15. The sequence goes on along the minus strand of JARGXW010000482.1, from coordinate 55,511 downwards.
CCCTTCGTAGCGCGTTTGTCTTCCCGTTCGTCGTGTCGGTGGGCAGCAGTTTGAGTTTTGTACGTCCGCCTTCTCGAGTCTCCATGATTTCCTCAAGCCCAGCAACCACGTAGGACTGGCAGGTGCCATTTGGCCCTGGTACATTGGTATGCAATCCCTCCTCGCTTATAGACAAACGCTCAAGTCTTGCATGCTGCAGTATCAAACATGCATGGTACCCATTTTCCGCCGGGTTCCACGCAAATATCTCATGTTCCGCCCGCAGTTTGACAAGAACGGAAACTCCGGCGGGTGTCAGGCGGTGTACACCATGATCGCCAACACAACCGCGACACCCTCCTGTACCAACGTCACGTTCCCTTCCGGGCCCTTAGACATCGAGGCTGCTGTCAGCAGCGGGCCCCTGTCCCAATATGGCTGGGTTGACCAGGTTTCTACCAGCAGCCTGCGTCCCCTTACGTTCTCACTGTTTTTCTAGTGCACTGATATACAAGTCACACCGAAGAACGGTACTCCACCGTATATTTTCACGGTGAGTCGACTGCGTCGGTTTGCTTTTTTACTCAAAGGACTACTTCAGATCGCGCCAGCGCTTCACCCGCCACGAAACATCACTGGAACAGATCAAAGCACCTTGAACTGGACAGTCAATTTATCATGGGGCTCTCCCTTCTTTATCAGCGTCGTCGATTCCGCTTTCAATTTCTGGGCATATGGCCCATTACACAGTGGTCAAGGGACCACCTCGACATGCCTTTCTGGCACCAGGTAAGACAACTGTCTATCCTGTGAAGATATAATACTAACCACGGCTTGGGGCCAGCGAGGGGACAAATTCAAAGGCTTCACAGGTCACCGCTGTGGCATCAGGTATCGGCGGTCTCATTGTAGGCGCGATAGCAGGTATATTGGCCACATTCTTCCTCATTCGGCACCGTCGAAAGCGGGCGAGAGGTGACCCATTGTTGGATCCTCATGGATCCAACGGGTACCCATATACGTTCCAGCGGAACAGTACCGGACCCGCTCATTACAAGGCACTGCATCCGATGGACCCATCGTCGGGGGGTCTTTCTTCGCCATCTACAAGCGGTCTGGCACTGCAGCAGATGCAGCGGGAAGGCAGCTACCAAATTGAGCCGTTCCTGATGCCAGGCGAAAACCCTCGGCACGCTTCGAATAGCGGCGAGAACAACGAGTTGGAGCGTGTGACGAGCGCGACGGGGGCGACTGCCACAGGGAACATATACGTCGTCCATCACGATGGCGGCCGCGCGCCAGTGACGGTGTATCACCAGGAGGGCCAAGAGGTCGTAGAGCTGCCTCCGCGATACATCCCCGATTCCTCGACTATTCACAACGACAGACCCAGCGATGCACAAAGCGAGAGGGAACCTAGCACTGGTGTCTTCACCGAGAGACGCACCAGTTTCAGTGGATCGCATGTCACACCAACAGATATATTAGCACCCCAGCGGAGACCGAACAGGGCTCGGAAACCATGACATCCCAACGCCTCTCCATACTTACGATTCGCGCTTGCGAACATTCACGACTAACTTATGGTTTGGGACGCTCGGGCTGAGGGTAGACACAAAATACAGTACTAATCATGTATTATCTGGCGTAAATACCAATGGGAGTGGGCTTCCATCCAGACCCCACCAGGCGCCAGCCATTTTCGAATACTGTGTCGGACATCTGGACCCCAGAAGTTGTGGACAATTCGGTCTGTGGGTTGGCGTCTCGAACCGGATTCAAAGCCAGCAGATGGCCAGTCGCTCGTTCATAACGGAGATGTCGTCCGGCGTCCATTGCTGCGTGTGAGTTGATTGTAATGAGGGAAGCATGGCACACACCCCGACAACGGAACCTGCTTGTGGCTGAAGCAAGATAGCTACGGCCTCCTCCATCTCGGGGGTGCCTCACAGAGGCTCTGCAACAGCGCGGTCGTGCTGTCGAATCGCACGTTAGTCATGTATCGCAGAAAGCGAGTTAAAGTGTCGATACGCTGAAGTGTCTCTGTTCGAAATAGAGCCAAGGCCCAAGCCAGTGATCAGTGCGATGATGGCGTCCTTTTTCAGGTCCAAGTCAGACTCGGAGCTCTCGACGTCCCAGGTGTCGATTATCCACATTGCCCAGCGCGCGAGACACAGGTCGTACGACGTGTCCACTGAGATCAGGACGACGTCGGCCTGGGGGATCTCGGCTAAGAGGTAGGAGATGATTTTATTGACAGGATCGCAGGAAACTCAGGATGCAGGGAATAAAGATCGTTGAGGAAGGGGGACCACAACTCGATGGAGAATTTGGACGGAGAAAAGGAGTCGGCGGGGAAGATGCGTTTTCTGGAATTCAAGTTCAGGTACCGCCAGAGTTGTTGAGCAGAATATGCACATACTTTTTCGACAGTGGGACCAGAGCGCCCTTCTCCATTAATGCATCGCAGAGCCTTTCGAGTGCCCATCTTTCCTTCACGCTTTGGTCTTCCTTCTCCGAGGTATCCAGCCGAGCTCGCCGACCGCGACATTAGCGGCGACGGTCGCCTCTGCGACCCATCGTTCGATGTCTTTGAACACGCTCTTGATCTCCTGGTGGTATTGCGATCGAAGCGATGCGTCGCGGGTGATTATTTTGCGGAGGGACTTGTACTGTTTCAGGGTGGGAGCCAGAGGCCGCAGCGGCGCGGCCTGCGGCCGGGGGACTGTCGACGGGTTGAGTGTTGGGAGGAAATAATTGTGCAGCAGCCACATCATGGACTGGGGACGCTTTCAGCCTCAAATCTACAGAACAGATAAAGATTGACCTCCCGGGCCGCCTCTCGAAGTAACTCTAGACTTGGGAGGTCCTCGTGCGTCGCAGCGTGACGGAGTTCCACGAGCCAAGGCGGGAGGCCCAGCTGATTTGCGATTGAGGCTATGGACCGGGCGTACGCTCCTAGCTGCAAAGGATCTACCAGTCCATTGACGAGCCGTATGATGGCTGCTGCATAGCTGTGTCGGAGGGAAAGATGGGACAACGACTGCGCAGGGGACGCATCCTGCATAAGGGCAGCAAGAAGAGCAAAGTAGACTCGAGAGCATGCGGCAGAGGTGTTATTGCCCTCCAAGCAGACAGCTGAAGAGTATGTTTCAAAATAATAAAAATGCGAGAGGCAATCTGGGACCACTCACGCGGTTTATTGCTTTAGTTTTGGACCCCAGGTCAGTCTCGTCTGTTAAAATCCATGCGCAGAGTTGGTCCAACTCCGCTATCGACGTCCATGGAACTCGGCGAGGTAATCGCATGATCGCTGGTGCAAAAGCAAGCCTATGCACGTGATCGTGTGCCACCACTGAGGTAAAGTTGCAGCAAATGCTCACGATAGACACATTGCGAAGGACTCGCAATTGGGGATGATCAACACATAGCTTAGCAGTACACTAGCCCCAAATTTGACGCGTCAATAGTGCGTCTGTATAGGTCGAATTGGGGTATTGGAGCAGGTCACGCGTTATGGTTGATTTCCGTTTTTGGCGCGCTCCCTTGGCACTCACTGCACGAAACCTTCACGTCCTTTCACGATAGTCACGCTTTGACCACTAAAGGAGCTAAACAACTGTATACCGATACTGGCCACATCATGCCTGCCCACCTTGACACCCTTGGCATAATCGCAGCCGCGCAGCTTGGGGTTACACACCAATCGCGGTCCTCTCGATTTTCCTGGTCATCCGTTATGCTCTCCAACGAGACGCGGGCTGGCTCTTTATGGCCCTCTTTTCTCTGAGTCAGAGCCGTACCCTCTCCGGCGCCCAAGACCCTAACCCATGCATGCATAGCACGAATCGCCGGCGGGGCTTTGATCGTCGCGGGAGAGTTGATAAAAAACCCGAGCGCCGACCTCTTCCTCGCTGCATATATCATGTTTCACGCTGGGCTTGCGCTGTTGATGCTGTCTACACTCGGGTTTCTCGGCCTTGCGTATGTAAAGTTTCCCGTTCGCATGATGTTCACTAACCCGATTTTTAGTGGCCAACATACATATAGCGAATACCTTCACATGACTCGGATGTTTGTATGTATATTTCACTTATGTAGGTGACTATCCACTAACTTGAATTTTCAGAGGTCAGCACATACCCATTAAGTGTTGGGCCAGAGTTTCATATGTTCTGTAGGGCCCTTGCATTCTTCATCGTCATTGCAATGGTCTGGCCATTGCAGGCGGTATACTAGGGTCCACATCGCCCCAACCAAAGGACACATCGGCGATATCTTGAGAAAGACGTCGGCCGCTCTGTATGGCGCACTATATCTGCTGCTGTTTTGGGTGCACCTGCGGTGTTGGTCCGACCGATACGAGCTGAGAAGTTATCGGAGAAAAGTAAGTTGATTCCCTACACCCACGGCTCTCATCGCTCACAATTGCCAGCTCCTTGGGGGTGTCATATTCGCGCTCCCTGTTCTGGGAGTGCGCGTTGCATATGAAATTTTGGCGGCGTGGTCTTCTACAGACCTCTTTGGACTTGAACTTTCTTCCAACCCAACGCTGGCTATGTTCCAGCCCATTACCGGAAAATGGATTACTTACGCGATTATGGGGATTGTCTGTGAATTCGTGGTCGCAGTGCTGTATATGCTGTCAAGCACCATATTAGCGCGCCGACGCAGATAACACGGAGGGATGTGGGAGAACTGATTTATGATTATGTTAGATACTTAGGTAGTTTATCTATTGCAATGGATAGTATGAGGATGTAGGGAGGATGTTGGAGCCGCATAGTCAAGCATCTTCCCGTCCACAACGATGCGTGGATGCACAGGCTGGAAGACGCTCCGGCTTAATTGAGCTCTCGATAGTCTCTCCCTACCACATATACCCTTCCTTGTTGGAGGCAAGAAGAAGAGTTACTCTGCAAGATGCAAGAGTCGTAGCGAAGGTTGAAGATGAAAAACATCTGTCACGCCTCCTCTATTTAAAGCTGTCACTGCTGCCAAATATGTGCAACGGAACTAAGTATCTGACGTCACTGGTCCTGCTTCCAATTACATGTTATAAAGTCGGATGCAGAGCGTAGCTCTCACCCTCCCCTCCCACACTTGAGTACGTACGTATGCTAGGTAGGCCTGCAACATCCAGGGCGCTGAAGACCAACTGGCTCTTGCAGGTAGACTTCGTGGCCTTGCTCACCATCTGAACAAGTCCAAATGTCCACTGCTTCTGGCCACCACAATACGAACACAGCATGCTGCACAATTCCCCCGGTCCAGTCAGAATACACCCCGAAAGGTCGATTATCCCCCGCTATGCCAGTCAATAATGATCTTACGCGAATACAACAAGGCTCTTTCAAGTCAGTCGGAGACTTCAAGAAGGTCTACGTTACCGGCGGGCTTAGCGAGAACGCCATAGTATGCGTCTACGATATCTTTGGTATGAATATGCACTTTCTACTAGCGCGATCCAGTCGCCAGAGCTGACCATGTTGAAGTTACTTCCCGCAACCCAGCAGGGTGCAGACATCATCGCGGCGACCTTGAAGACGGTGGTCTACATGCCCGACTTCTTCGAGCCGAATGAGCCATTCCCGCGGAGATTTCCCACCCTCCACCGATAAGGGCAAGAAAGCCCTCCAACAGTTTTTCGCAGGCACCGCCAATCCCCCGGCAGGCATCATAAAGCTGACGACCTTCGGCGAGGCTCTCAAGACTGGCGGCGCAAGCACGTCGCAGCGTACGGATTCTGTTGGGGTACGCGACCGCCATGGAAGAGACGAATTTATCTGATAAAGTCACTTCAGGTGGAAAGGTTGTGCTTGGAGCCGCGGGAGAGTCCACTCCTTCGACTCGGTAGCGATTATTCATCCAGCGTGAGCCTCGTTCGCATATATCTAGCCAGCATGCGGCTGATAACTGGTGGTCCAGGATGCTCTCGGTCGATGATGCCAATAAATTGAGTGTCCGCTGGGCATCTACATTTCCAAAGATGAGGTGAGTCCGACAGAATAGTTGTTCAGGGATTCTTAATATATCTCTGCTTCTGCAGCCCGTCGACGAGGCACGCTGACTTCATCAAGAATATTACCAATGACTTTCTCACCTGGTTCTCCTTCACAGTATATCAAGATTCTCGAGGTCATTGCAAAGAAGCCATTCGCGACCAAGAACGACAACAAATACTACTCTAACATGTACTTGACGCCAATCACTGTCTGATGGGGTTTCTTACGATAATTGCTCCAGGTTCCACGGTTGGGCCGCGGCTCGGGCCGACCTCAAGGTGCAAGATAACAAAGAAGAGTAAACCGTTTCTTTGGCAATGTTCCCGATCCCACTTAATCTATCGTCTAGGTTCGAAAATTTGTACACTAGGCTCGCTGAGTTCCTTATGAAAACTCTTTGAACCACGCAATATGTGTCGTTCATCCTACATAATTTGAATATCCATCAGCTCGCACTTCGTTGTTGATCCCATTTAAAAAACAATTTGTACAACGACAACTTGAAGCTCCGTTCTGTGGTACAGCATGGAAATAAAAAGAGTGGTTTCAGAATTGGAGTGTATGAGTACGAGGACCGTGGGGGTCGCTGACTTTCCAAAACCAGAAGGGCCTGGGGTGCATGAGTTAGCAAGGATAACCGGGAGAAACTGTCGTCTTACCCGACTGGGTCGCCTGCCAATGGAAAATATTGGAATTGGCAATCGTGAGTACTCGGAGATTGTTGACTCTCACCCTCTCCGTGGTTAAACGCAGTCCAGGTCCCCGCTATTCCCATGGCACTGCCGATATTGCCGATCTGAACACCTTCGGAGCTAAAAGAGGACCATTCATCCGTTCAAGCCCCTAAGAATAGTTTGGGAACCCATACCTCCACTGCGGCTGCCCATCGTGGATTGATGTCTTGAGTGATAACATCAGTGAAGTGTTGGAGTATCGGTCGACCGATACTTACGAACCGCCACCGGGGGACGCAATCTCGTCCCATATGGACGAGGCCCTGGACTACTGCTTCCAGACCCGACGCTCCGCGGGAAGAACCAGAAAAGTAAAGAGGAGGATACTTCGGGTTATGGTTGTATGGAGGGTGGACGCTGGGGAATTGGACACGCATCTGTTCTTCTGGGATCAGGTGGAGTTTCAGTTCAATGAGGCGCGTCGCCTCACGAAATCCCCTGTCATTGAAGAAACTGGGGTCTCTTGGGCCTCCAGTCATACCAAGACCTGAAAACTGAGAGATCATCAGTCGACGACACAAGAGTGTTGACAGGGCTGACATTGAATGCTGCGGGCCAGGTAACTTGAAAGTCGGCCAGCGTTACCATAGATTTGAACAATACGAACCGAGGAGATCACTAGATGAAAATGAGCTACTAGAAGTATGCACAAAGGGCCGCCTCTTACCGATAATCCATGCAACATACATATCGCCGCCAGGTGCCTGGTCGAGGGACGATCAGCACAACCGTTAGCATCGGGTGTCGGAACGATCACCTTCGACACCTGCCCAGTCCTTGCCAGTGTAATCCCCCGGGGCGAGTGGGCTCTTGTCGCCTGCAATCCGATTGGTGGCCTGGGGATGCGCTCCGAATGCTGTTCACGGAGATTTGTTTCCACGACATTGAGGATGAAGTCGACATGCGTCCAGTTGACACTCCCGTTAACGAAATATGGCCCCCAACTGTTATCAGAGTGGTAGTTACGGAGATCGTAGACGAAGCATCTGGACCGCGTTCGTATGTCGTATAGTTCCTGTAGATTATCGTCGGTCTCTTGTTTGAGTGACAGAGCCATGCAGGCTTTGAGTCTGTCACCAAGTGTGGCTTTGTTCGGAGTACACCGTGACTGAGCATCGAGGACATGCGAATTACGCAGGATATTGTCGAGCCACTCAAGGTTGAGACTGGGAAGGGGTTCGCTGTAGGCTCTCGAAAGAGGAAGGGCCTCCTCCATCACAGAAATAAATGTTTCCAAGGTGGACTCGCGGTCGTCCGTGGCGTCGGCGGCAAAAGCAGCACGTTCTGCCTTCATACGCCGCACCAATTCAAACTTCCAATCAAACGAGGAGATATCAGAGAATGAGGGCAGCAACGCATTGTGAGGGTCGTCAAAGAGCAGGAGGAACAGCTGGCGCCAGAAGTAATGATCGGCAGAGCGATAGACAAGGTCTTCGCCGAAGCGACAAGTGCTTGAGAAGCACGCGACGTCGCGGGGGTGACAAAAGAGCAGAATGTGCTCTACTATTTTCGAGGGGATGGAGAGGATAGTCGATGCCTGGGAAGGACCCATTAAAAAGCTTGGTAAGACTAGATAAGTTATTTAAGATTTCAACATAAGTAGCACTCGGCATACCCGGGCCGGTGTTGTTGGCCATTGTTTCTAACGAACGGTTAAACCTTCAGAGATCCTCTCCTTCTTGAAGTTCTTCTGCTCGCCGTGGTTCATGACCAAATGCACGCTTCCAAGCGTGCTGTGCCTACATGAACGGGATGCGTGGAAACGGGTGCAAACAGGCGTCTTTCGCACCTCAGTCACGGCGTGACCAGGGGTCTCACACAAACCAATGCGTTTTTCCAAGCTCTGGCACTGCTGCCAGCGGTCAGCTCGTTTCAGCTGCCGTTCAAGGTCCCGTTCTTCAACCACGCAGTTGGCCAAAACTCCCCCGAAAACTCAAGGCCAAGGATCGCAATTGTCGGAGCGGGAGCGGGTGGTACCAGCGCTGCCTTCTGGATATCCAAGGCCCAAGAGCGTTTTGGAATAGATGTGGAAGTCGATGTGTATGAGCGAGAATCGTACATTGGCGGCAGTGAGGATAATGGCTTCTTCATGCCTGTGTTGTTCCGACCATGTCAACAGGAAGTACTACCGTTTACCCCTACGAGAATACGAGCCTTCCGGCCGTAGAATTGGGCGCGTCAATCTTCGTCAAAGTCAATAAAAATATGTGGAGAGCAGCAGACGAGTTCAATCTGACGCGACAAGATTTTCGTGATGAAGCCGGTCTGGGAATCTGGGACGGGGAAAAGCTTATTTTTACCGTAAGCCTTGCCATGCATTAGGGCCGTATTCCACTGCTTTATCCCTGTTTAGGCTAGCGGTGGCTGGTGGGCTGGTGGGACTCCGCCAAGGCTCTCTGGAGATATGGTTGCATTCTCCTCGGCGGACACAAGCATTCGTCGATATATGATTGCCCAATTTCTTACTCTTTATTCTCCCGAAACGCCGAAATGGAGCAACATCGCGAATCTCTCGTCCTCCTTGGGATGGTCCAATTGGTTTCCCAGAGCACCTCGGAATATCTCAAAGCAGAAGGGGTCAGTAATCAGTTCATAAGCGAGCTGGTTGAGGCGTCCACAAGAGTCAATTATGGGCAGGTGAACTTAGTTTATCATGTGTCCTGGGCCGTTGACTTACCATAGTTAGAATGTCGACGAGATCCATGCTTTGGAAGGCGCATGTTCTTTGGCCCCGACAGGAGCTAGGTGAGCATGGTGATCTTGTGATTGCCACATACAGCTTACCTTCATGAAGTGCCATTGAAGGCGGGAACTTCCAGGTCTTTCAAATTTTTTGAAGCATTCAAAGGCAAATGTGTTCCTGAATACACCTGTGAGGTTCCTCCCACCAGTCAAGTGTTCAGTCCCTGACAACACTCAAGGTCAAATCCATCAGCTCTACTTCGGGGCAATGGACTGTGGACACTGATAATGGTACCCAGACTTACAAAGCGGTTATATTCGCTGCCCCATTTCACTCTACTAACATCCAACTACCGACTGAACTCTCCAATCAAATACCCCTGCAGCCTTATATTCACCTGCATGTCACACTTCTGACTACGACGTTGCCGAGCATCCCTGCGCAGTCGCTCTCCTTACCATCCTCCACCAAAATCCCCCCATGCTGCTCACTACGTTTGAAGGCGCGCGAAATGGAGGGAAGGAGCCTGAGTTCAATTCCATGTCGTATCATGGCCTTATTTCAGAAGGAGAATGGGTCGTCAAAATATTCTCAAAGGTATAAGCTTTTCGGATCAATGGTAGAAGAGTCGCTGTAATTTTCACTATAGGCGCGCATTTCAGACGAATGGCTCCACAGAATGTTCGAGGGCAAGGTTGGCTGGGTTCATCGGAAGGAGGCAAGTCATTGTGAACCTCTTTTGTGCTCGATTCTCAACGATGGTTCCAGTGGGACGCATATCCCGTTTGCCCCCAACTAAATCCTTCCCGAACATTAAACTTGGTCCGGGCTTTTACTACGTCAATTCTTTCGAACCGTATGCCATTTCTCGAACACCCTGGAGCTCTCATCTTAACACACTATCAGATTCATCAGTACTATGGAGACTCAAACACTGGCATCCCGCAATATTGTCGACCTACTTTTGAATGAATCTTTCGAGTCGGGGATTGTGGGCCTGCGTCGTCTTCAGCGTCCAATAACACTAGTACTGACCAGGACTACATCTACGGTGGGATTGCTAATGCCGTGTTGGCCCCCTGGTTTAACACAACATTGTACAATGTATACAGAATCTTTGCACAACTTTTATAAATTGCCGTTTTCCACCTTCTCTGTTGTTGCAGTATCTGTTGCTCTTCAGCGAGCACCCTTCCCTCCGAGATACCCTCTGACTGATCCCTGCTTTCGCCACCAATGTCAGGCTGCCCATGACGGTCCCCTGCCACTGTGAGAGATGCCTCCTTTCCGGACGAATCGAACGGGCGCATGCCATCCATGTAGTCGCGCCGAATCTCTATGTAGTCATTCGCGAATTCGCCCACCTAAAAAAAGTCTTAAGTGGAAGGATGACACAGCGCATCGAAGCAGCACTCACCTCGACCTCATCCATGCCAAGGCGTTCCTCTTCAGGAGTGATTCGCAATCGCAGACCCGCGAAGTCGACAAGTTTGGCCAACGCAGCAGTTACGACGAAAGTATAGCTAGAAACCGCAACGATATACGTGAGCTGTTTGTAAAGCTGCTTCCAGTTATGGTCTAGCCATCCTCCGGGCACAGACGTGTTCACTCCGTCCAAGGCGATCACATCGGTCGTACCGAAGAGGCCGTTACAGAGTAACCCTATCATGCCTCCGATGGCATGTTCCGCAAACAAGTCCAACGCGTCGTCGACACCGACGAGAAATTTGACTTTTGAGAGAGAGTAAGGATGCATGTGAGTCGCATTCAGAGATAACGATGAGGAGCTAAGTTGCCTACTTTTGGTGGCAAAGTTGCACAGACTGCCTGACAAGATGCCCACGATGACACTCGCCCACGGAGGGACAAAGCCACTGGAGGGCGTAGCTGCAACCAGCCCTGCAATTGTGCCCGAACAAAACCTGAGTTGCGTTTCGGAACGATTTGGGGTGTGCGAGATGGCTCGAAGGTACATACCCAACCATGCTCCAGCGCCTTTCCAGTCGATAGTCAAGCAAGCACCACGTCATTCCACCGAATGCCGAGGCAAGCATAGAATTCCAGATCGCCATAATGGCACGCAGGTTTGCGCCGAATGCCGAGCCGCCGTTGAACCCGAGCCATCCAAACCATAGAATGAATGTTCCTTGAAGTCATGATCAGCAGATAGTCTACTATCATTTCAGCGACGAACACACCAAGGTTGACCATGGAGACGTTATGGGGCCTGAAATTGAGCAGCTCGTTCTTTCCTCTGTGTCCTAGAACCCAGGCAAGTGCTAAACCGCCGACACCAGAGCCGATTTCGACAGGCCCTCCCCCTACAAAAATGATGTAGGTCCCTCAACTCATCGGAAGGGGATGAAACGTACCTGCAAAGTCCAGCACTCCCCACTTGAACGCCCAACCGTTGATGGACCAGACCCTAGTGGGGTGACAGTCATCGAGAGCGTGAATTTGAACGTCAATTTTTTGCCTCTTACCAGCACGCCACTGGAAGAAAGATCGTTAATTTTAGCGCATTACAGACAGGAATCTCATTTACCTGGACAGTATACTATTTTTGATCAGAAACAATAATTACTCTGTTGCTTTTGCGAGACCATCTGGGCTTTCCTCACCTAATGTCATCCACAGGAAGGTCAAGACCATTGATGGGAATAGACGTCCGCGTTCTGCAATACCTCCCATTAATATTGCCGCAGTCACACAACCGAATTCCATTTGAAAGAATGCATATAAAAGCTCTGGAATAAGCTAACTCGAAATATTATAAGCGCTGACTCGGATTTGCAGGAATTTGAGTGACGAACCGGAGAGCCTGGGGATGCATCACCTAAAACCTTGCGCAAACCAAAGTTCTTCAGATTCCCAATGTAACCGTTCGTCGCCGAAGAGGAAAAAGCCAGCGAATAACCCCAAAAGAACCACTGAAAGATCGTAACGGCATTCGCGCCGGATACTGCCCAGATCAGAGAAACTGGCAAAAACGGTTAGCATGGATGCGATTGAAACTGGAATCGGACCTGACGTGCGCTTTTCCGACGAGCTAAGCCTGAATACAAAAATGCTGCGATTATTTTGGATTAGTGACAAGAAGAACACGCTGAGTAAACCTTTCTACCAAGTCCTGGTACCATGAATAGGACCAGCACACCAGCCACGATGATGAAGGAGATATCGCCACGGTCAAACCTGGGCTAGTCAGACGCGGTCGAGCTGATTGGAGACCCTTACTGGACGGCATCGCCTGCAGCAGAGTATCAATGGACAGATCTTATGTATGGAGTGACGATGACCAACGTTGAGAAATCGCAAGGAATAAGTTTTGACCGGGATCGTTGGTTGCTTTCATCGCGAAGAGTAGGTGTGTTCCAGAGATAAGGGCTTTCACGAACTGTACATATATGTATCAAGAAGTTCTCCCCGGTCAAAGTGGTGCGAAGCTTCTACTGACGGAAGTCGCATCACGATATAAACTTCTTCTCCTCACGAAGCTCCAATGGGACTAATGCGGCCGAAAGCAATTGCAAGTCGAGATAATGAGGGAATCGCGGGCAGTCTAGGAAGACCACACTTGCAATTTATACAAATTGGTACAGATGCAGAATTACAATGGTTTCGCCCAGTGATAAATAAGGCAAGTTGCCGACAGCAGAAGCTGCATTCTCTCATGTGGACCAGTACCACGCTCGTTTCGCATCGTAAAGTTTGCAAGTTTGTCGAATGGTTGGACATGCAAAGAGTTGAGCACTCTGTTCCAGTTCAGAACTGATGTCCGGGCGAGCAAGAGTCTGCGGCGACAAGACGACACGTGAAGGGCCACAGGTACGCCAGCGAATACAGTCAAGCGCCAACAGACCGAATCCGTGGCCCAGAGGGTCGTGAGCAGGTCGTGGGGGAGTTCCACGTGTTTGGGAACTTGAATCATGAATGCTCTCGCAGATAATTGTGGGCGAGCGGCGAGAGAATGGAGGCTTCGGGACGCGTCGCGCAATTCCGCATGGCGTTTGGTGGGTAGATCCGGTGGTCGCTGGTCGGTGTGAGGATGCGAAAAGTAGCATCGCCAAACACGACCAAGCCCGCTTACCATCGCCGACCATCGCCGACTCTCATTGGACACCTCCACAACTTGAATGAACCAATTCATGAAGTTATAAAGTTTGACTCGGAGCCGTTCCTCCCTCGTGATCAGGAATCGATTGTCATTCGGAATTTAGCGCTTGAGCCTCGTTGTCCACCTCGTTGAAGCCATGCCACATTACACTTTCATTTTCGTCCATAGTGTATATAACTTCAGAATAGTGGGCCGAGAAACCTGCGACCCGCACGAAAATGTGCTCTCCTCCAGAATCTATAGCACTCTTCTCCGATACCCCTCGTGATGGCGCCACAAAAGAAGGTCCAGTCGAAGCAACTGGAGCCCTCAAAATCGTTATCCAATCCGCTCACATACTGCTTGGTGGTCTTGGCTGTTGGAAACGGCTTCCCAGTCCACTCATTGAAATTCGCTGCAACAGTACGCGTACCAGGACGGCCCACCAGGCTGACACGTGAGTTCATGTCGACCACTCTCGATCCACGTTTCATTTATTTTTCCGCAAAATGTTTTCCAGATGTGACCCGAGCTGGATCACGCAGACACATTTTCTGTTGGTTACGTCGTTAGCAGAAGACCTTGAGTTGGTGGTATACGATCACCACACACATCGGAAACAGAGCCTCATCGGAATGGCCTCATTTAATATTTCCCGTCTCATCGAAAGTGGAATGTTAATGCACATAGAGCTTCCAATTTTGAAAGCAAATAGACAAATGGGAGATCTGTTGTGTTCCCTGGTGTACTACCCAATTCTGCCACAAGCAATCAAAAGTGGTGTGTGTATTTTCGATTCGCGACTGGAAGCAGCAATGCTGACTTTGACCTGGTAAGACGCCGGCATAGTGCGTTTAACCGTTCATCGCGCTGAAGGACTGCAGACGGCCGAGGCGCCCTCTCGCCGCCTCAGCGTTACAACAAAAGTCCGCCTCGGTATGGACGCAGTCCCGATCCATGCCACTCCGCGCCGCAAAGCACTTGTGAATGGATTTGTGGTGTGGGACTCAACTCACGAATTTCTTTGCTTCGACCAATCAACTTGCGTCGTGTACATTGACGTCCTGGACCCTCACCTCAGACTCCCCGCTCTTGGCAGTCTCTCCATATGCTTGACCGACCTGGTAGAGGCGACCAGTGCTGGACGAGGGTCGTGGCCATTGTCTGGGTCCGCTGCTGGAAAACTGGTTGTAACTGCAGAGTGGAGAACTTTGAACTTGGACGCCCATTCTCAATTCGACACGCCGACTGAAAAGAGAAGCTGCTTATGATTGGGTTCTCTGTTTCACGAGAGTCATGCGGAAACCAACAAGGGAAGCTTTCGATGCCACTGCTTCTTGGTGACCTCCTCTACTACGAACGCCGCGAATCCCAACCGGGAGAGTGTAACAGTGTTCTTGGTCTTCCCGTCGCCGATATAACCGACTATAACGTCTCGCGATGTGTCATTGCTGAGAATGGGTACCCGGACTATGGTCCAATCCAGGTTAGACGCCTGAATGACGGCAGCGATTGCGAGAATATCCTTATATCTACATGCAGTTCAGGAATCAGGCTGGGACAGAGTGAGAGTGAGGGCAGAGCGGACGCATTTCTCATCGAGATAGAAACACTGTATCCATGATCAGCTTGGAATATATATCGACGGTCAGACTATTGGCGACCTTTTCACCATTAAAGAATATGTAAGGTTGAACTTGTCTTCGGGGGCTCCTATCGAGGCGGTCCCAAGCGCTATCAGACGATCGACTTGGTGTCGTTGCATGGTCTCGATAATTCGTCTAAGGCCAAATTAGTCCGGCAAGTCGACTTGACGAACAGTCGTTCACACTCGTATGCATGTGCAAGTGGCGTGCCAGAGGGTTGAGAAAACTGACTGGGGCCCAAGGCGGAAAGCACGACGTCCACACCCTCCATTGCTTTCGAAAGACCATCGAGGTCATCCAATTGGCCTTGGATGACAATTGTTTGCGGGTTGGATGATAGGTCATCAGGGATTTTGGCTGGACTTCGGACGTAGAGAATAAGGGTGGCTTCGAACGCAGCCAATGCCTCGCGAACCAGGAGTATGCCGGTAGGACCTGTGGCACCAAGTATAAGCAGTCTCATCGCAGGTGGAGGAAGATGCCAAACATCGAGGAGCTGAGCTTAAGCTTTAAGCGCTTGCCGAAGCTGCGGCGTTCGCCACCTGGTCAGGACCCCTGCCAGGTCTGGGTCCGGACAAAAATTTGGCGATTTTGGCTGGGAGACTAGGTCATTTCCGGACCAAAAATGGGGGTCTTGTGCCGAGATGCTAGGTCGTGTCCGGACAAAAATCGAGGGTCTGGACAATTTTTTTGGCCCGTCACCGCACCCAGAAGGCGGCCAAATATCGCTCAGATATCCGTGAATCAGCCCGGGCGGCGCGTAAACCACGAAAACACGCGAAGCAGGAAAATTTGAGTGTAAGGGATTTTGGGCTTACTCTATCCCGGACCGGGTTACATGGTAGTTTCCGGGGGCCTGCCGTGGGTTATTCTTTTGGGCGATGGCGTCATCGATAGGCTGGACAACAATCGGCGGATCCGTGACCTAGCCTCCAATGGCATTATCAGGCCACCACACGTTACGGGGTTGGTGGAGTGGTATTTTACAGCGGAGTATATGTAGAAATGCTCATATGTGATCGCCCATTAATCCATCACTAGAACCTTAATTTTGGCGGCCGGCGTTGAACGAGGTTAACAACATAGCCACGCCGCCCCATCACCGCCATCAACTGGTCTTACACTCCCGAAAGGAAGGTCCTCCTGGTGGCGGACGTCCTTGAGCGGGAGGAGGTCACAGCATCTGACTTTGTCTTGACACTTCTGGAACGGCCCTCCTTACAGGATCTCACATGTACCACCGCCAATATCATTGATGCCTTCTCGAAAAACCCCGGATCTAGGCTAGCCCATCTGCCTTTGGTTTCACTGAGTAGGAGATTATCGAGATTGTGAGAAGCCATCGTGGAGTGTTTATGCGTCCTGAGCGGACTCGAGCGGGACGCGACGGGGTCTAACTGGACTTGTAGCGCAGTTCGTACCTCATGGCGCTTGAGCATAAGTCACCACTTCGCCACCAAATTTTGTCCAGACCTGCGTCTGAGTGCCTATTCTATGCTCCGACTAGGAAAATTGTGCACAAATGTCTCCTGGAGCCTCTAGATGTTGAGTGCCCAGGTTCTTCGTGTGGCCAGGTTCTCTGTTCGTGATAGTATAAGGAAAATTTATGTATTCTAGAATATCTTGCCGTCTATATCAAGCTCACGCTCTAACCAGCCCAAGTGCACCTTGTTCCATCCACACGCAAAACCCCCCCATAACTTCAGTGGTAAAGTTTACATCACAGTCATACATCGCGTGTATGGGCTTCCTGGCGTTGACTTCGAGGAGTACATGCTTGGCCTCCTCGTCATTTGCGGCCAATGCCATGACATCCGCGACGCTCATGATGGGCCCGTGCGGCGATGTCAGCTCGGGGTCCAACCTGCTTGCAACCTTTCCATTCTGTGAGCTTTGTCCCGTATCTTTGAGCGTCGATAAACACTCACCTCAGAATGCATCTTCGGATCTGCGCAAGTAACTTGATTACTGACAGCATGAGGACTCTAAGCAGATATCATACCTGTGGGTGCAAAGACATTGCGACAAAAATCCATTGTATCTTGCAGTTCCCTTTCTGTCACTTGCGGATCCGCATCTTTGCAAACTCGATTAGCTAAACAAGGCCGGATGAACTGCGATCCATCTTGCCTGCAGCTCCCTGGATAACTAAACGACGGTAAATGACACTGGGATGATTCCACAACAACATAAACATACTTGGCCGAAGAAAAGCGAAAGCGCGGTCACTGAGATAGATTAAACGGAACTGAATCAAAGCTGAACTAGTCGCGATCTGACTCACAAGTTATCTTCGTCGATGTCGGAAAGTACATCAGATTCTTGGGCCCGAATTTGTTTGTAGACTCCAAGAACGACGAGTAAGAATCTGATAGAACGTGAGCCGGATTCATTGAGCGCTCGCGATGGAAACCAGACCTGGTATAGGAAGTTCCAACTTTGGCGTTGTGAAAGATATTGCCTCAGTTTCGCTGCATTGATTTTTAATTGAAGCAGCGATGGAGCTTGCTGCGGAGAGAGCCCCGTGAATGCGAGATGAACACCGCTTGAAAAGACTGGACACTTGGCCTCAGGAAGTCGTCGCATGCCTGAAAGGAAAATGACTTACAAGGGTCAATGAACGCTGAAACCCATGGTTAGTCATAGGAATAAAGAACGGGAGGTTTCTCACCAGCAGCATCCCCAACAAGGCGGTAATTCGGTCCTGCGTAGTTGCTAGCAGAGTACGAATAATCTTACCGCGAATCGTAAGGGTAGCAACCAAGTTCGGAATGGCGGGGACCCACCTCCAGCGGATTTAATATCTGAAACCAGTTCGCCATCTCCGAGAAGACGTATCAGCCCCGGTGCAAGTTTCAGTTGGTCCAAGTAATGGGCACTCAGAGACCCTTGCAAGGCGCATTTTTTGGACGTGCTAGATTCTTCGGTCAGCACAACACCCACTGAGACAGTGCCGTTGTGTAGGGGTATAAACCAACACCTTGAAGAAGCTATTGAGATAAATGGTGAAATATTTGACTAACATACGCACCATCCGGTTTCGTCTACATACCGTTTCGTCAGTTATTTGATTGTCAGATATTTTTATGCAAAAATGATCACCAGTTAGTGCCTCGAACCATGGTGCGTTCTTGCGATTTTCGTGATGCTCTGGGCGTACATCAACGTGCCCCTCCAATAGCCCCAGCAAGCAACATTCCGCAGCGATTTGTTGATGCGTCTATTGCGGAGATATCGGGTAGACTGGTCACAAAAAGGATCAGCCCATATTGATATACCTGCGATATCCTGTTGACACGAACCATAATACCCTGTCTTCCTGATGCATCGACGAGGAAGTCGAAGCTGAGAGTGCCACTATTTGCGTCCTTGGTTTCCCACTCAGCGGAAACGGGGTGTTGGCAACATTGAAGTTGATCTTGTTAACTTTAGCTCCTTCGCAGACGGTCACACCACAGCTCGCGGCGTGGCGGAGGAGAAGCTCATCAAATTCAGAACGAACCTTTAAAACTCTTAGCAAAAAGTAAGAGAAACTAACCACTCAATTACCACATTCCATGCTCCGTTGTCGGGATTCAAAGAGACAAAATCCGTGTCTGTACAGCAGTAAGCCTGGGAAAAATGGAAAGACTCAAGGAACGCGTACATCCTTCTCGTTTATATTGATTTAATTTTACCGCAGCACCTGGCTGTGATCTGTTAGAAGGAAAACCTAAGATGGAGGTCTAGGACAAGAGATAGATACCTTTTCCGCAAAGCCATGGCGCTTTACTAATTCCTCCGCACCGATAAATCTCAGAAACGGTCTGCAAGACGGGAGGAGAGATTCTCCGATGTGATACCTATTTATACTACATGAACAAGGTGAGCTGGAAACGACAAAAAATGAACCCACCTCGGGAACACATCACGTTCGAGAAGGGTAACTGTGAAGCCCTCTTTAGACAGAAGTTAGTCACAGTAAAAAGAGAGGTGAGTTGATAGGTACCTCTAGCAAGCACTGTTGCTGCATAAGAACCGCCGGGACCTCCCCCAATAACCAATATTTTACTTGCAAGAGGCTTATAATAAAATAGATTGGATGAGCAACATGTTGTGAACAACAAAATTCTAGGGCCTTACTATCATCTCCGAATGCTAGTCTATAGGACAGAGTGTTTGAAATTGAAAAGGGAGTCGCGTGTGATTAGCACCATCGCGACGAGGCAGCCCTGTTTTATAGCGACTTTTTTACCAACTCCCGCGGGTGTCCCGCCTGAATAATTCAAATTGTGACATCCTGGCCTTATTCTCAGCGGATCATCAAAATGCACAAAAATATGTCAAGATGGACCCATTGAACATTCAACTTCAAGTTATGTCCCCGTAAGGTTTCACCGCCTCAAAAAGGTGCGTAGTTCAGATGTCCGGCTTCCGTGAATGATGGCCATAGATGATAGGAATGATCTTGGAGGCGATGCTCTCCGACACGACTCGGTCGGGTTCATGGGATCGCATAACCTCCAAGTTGTTTTGATATGGATCCCAATCTTCACTCATCATCCTCATCAGCGCTGGCCATGCTGAACGGTAAATGACTGAGAAGCAACCTCAGGTTGTCGGAACTGGCATCGTCCGATGTCACTTTGCCCACACTCTCGAGTCTCGGGGTCTGGATCCGTGCCTTGGCAGATTCGTGCTCGAAAAGCATGGGTGAGAAATCTCAGGTATGCTTCAAGTTGCCCAGGTACCGGTACTGCAGCTGGTTTCAAGCAAGCTTCAAGCTTGCTAGCGCCTCGAAGAGTCGGATACGCTCTGGATGCGCCGCGGCTTGGAGAAATCACATTGCAGCCGATCACCGAGTTCGAGGTTGGTCAGAATCTCGCTCAGTCACGATCAGGCAAGGAAGACGAGAAGACCAAGGAACAACCGGTCGACTCGGAGTCGCTCTGTTGATTGATTATCATCCAGTTTTGCTGGCTCGAGTCTATGTGAGAAGACTGTCAAGACATCCAGGAAGAGAGTGGAAGCTTTACGGACGATTCTTCGAACATGGGTGCATTAAGGTACAGCGCACGCTGGCAAGCAAGATCGATGATTCAACTCAAGATCCAGGTGCTTCGAAATGTATCACGGCGGAGGAAGGACTCTTGATACCACTGTCCGTTGATACGATATTCATGGAGGTGACCAGCACTATTTCGACGTGTATCAAAATTTAGACAGAGAACTGATGTTTTCGGGCTCACACCCGTGCGACGATAGATATCAATCTGTGTACTGATACCGGTGCCGTCCCATTGCAATTGCTTCCACTTGACTTGCAAGAACGAGAATGCATTGGATAAAAATCGGATATTTGCCACCCTAACTCCAAATTGTGATGGCCGCTGTTCATCACGGTGATAAAGCTCAGGCTCTGGAAATTTGAAATTCTGTCTTCTATGTACATCATTTATTTTACAACTTCTCTGCATTTGAATTCGCCTCGGGTTTGGATTTTTCTCGCAGCGTCCACTGTTTATCAGTGGTACGTCGGAGGGGATATCCTTCATCAAGAAGAATGTCACCAGACCGACGGCGCAGACCGCTTCCATCACAATCCATGCGAGACGAAGACTGTCCAAAAACGCCGTCTGGACTTCACCCTTCAGAGGTTGTGGCATTGTGGGAATCTGCGGAATGATGCTGTATGCGATTTCGGCATTTTCAGGAAGTGAAGCAAGCAGGCTAGGGGGGAGGCTCTGGCGCAACCGATTTTGAAGGACGGTTCCCGTGATGGCGATCCCCCATGCCTGAAGAACCCAGATAATGCACGCCAGAGCGTTGGATAGTTAAACACCTACCTGAGAGAATGTACGACAAAAGGTGAGCACTAGATGGATCGTAAGATTATCGCAAAACGCGGTGCCGGCAAAATGGCGCTTACAAGATATAGCACTAGCATTGTGCGTCACGGGCAAAGGTGCCAGAACTGCAAACTGGACGGTTGATGTCAGATATAGATTCTGTCGCTGAAAAAGCCGGTGTGTGGGACATACCGTGGTCGCATAGAGCAGTCCCATGCCTAAGCCTTGAATGAGTTGATAAATGGCAATACACCAGAACGGCGTGCTAATTTTCATGGAGATGAGCAGGCCCATGCCCAAAACCATGACGAGCCAGCCCACAAGTGTCTTTAACTCCCTTAGAGCATGTGTGCAACCATGGTTTGACACTTACGATCATCCTGTACGTCCCTGTTTTTGCGACAAGTCTGCCCTGGAAAATGGCAGAAGGAGAAATTGTAGCACTAATGGGCAAAAAGTAGATGCCGGATAGAATCGGGCTGGCCCCCTTGACAGCCTGGAACCACGTCGGCCTACAAAATATGAGCAGAAATCGGTCCCATATTTTGCAAGACATACAAGTAGACTAATGTAATAATTTCGTTAGGAATTGAAGAAAGGGCTGATTCAAAAACGTACATCCGACACTGATTGACACAATGCCATGGAAAATTGTAGCTATGTATCTGCGAGATAGTTTTTCGGTCAATAAGGTCTTCTCGACCTGAAGACCGCAGAGCGTACCCAATCAGACTCGTCCTATTTGACAACACCGATATTGGTATCTGAAGAGTTGTTAGAGTCTTTTTAGTTTGGAAGGCTGGTTACGTACGGTTGGTTTCACGGGCCATCGAGATTCGTAGAAAAGAGACCAAACTAGACCGATTAGGCCAGTTATGAGGGGAACTAAAACTTGAGGGGATGACCAGGGAAAGCGAATTCCACCCCAAGTTAATCCAAGCATGCACGAACATGTCGAGGATATAATAAAAACATTTCCGCTGGAAGGCGGTGTTAGCACCTGCTTCCGCACGTTAGCTAAGGATGTACACACAGCCAATCAACTTGTAGCAGTTTCTTCACAAGGCTTTCCTGAGGCGTTTTGACGTTCAAGAAGCAGGCAACAACCACGAAAGCAACAAAACAAAGAGGGATGTTCATATCTAAGAAGCATGATTCAATGAGAATCGGTTCACATAGACTGAATTCCATACAAAACAACCAGCGCCAAGATGCTTTTTGCGACAGGCTGCCTGCGATAAATGGCCCAGTGATGCTTCCGGACGTCCAGATCCTATTTATGGGTTAATGATGAGTGAAACCGAGACCGAAATATAGTTACAGGCCCGTGATTCCATTGAAAACGCCGCGTTCACGGAGGGGGATGAGATCTGCAGTGACAATAGCAGTGAGAGCTTGGATCCCTCCGCCAGCGACACCCTGCACAGCTAGATGAAATGAGAATGTGGAATTGGGACAAGATGTGACCGCAATTACCTCTGCCCACGATTAATATGGTCATAGAACGTGCCGATCCCGAGATGGCGGACCCGGCAGCGAATAATACAAGAGCACTCAAAAGGATTGAACGTCTCCCGAATATTTGTGCCAGGTTACCGCTTAATGGCAGACAAGACGCGGCACCGAGCGCATAAGCTGAACCGACCCAGCTAAAATCCACTCCTTGGAGATCGTGAACGATTGTGGGAGCAGCAGTTCCTAGTGAAAAAGTGAGCATCGGCGAACGGATGCAGTACATGGTCATCGACCCACCCACACCGCCCTATACGTCAACTGGTGAGTCGTCGACAAATCGAGAGTGATGCATTATTTACCAAGTCCAGTGAGGAGAGGAAAAGGGAGCAGCAGAGGGCCACGAACACCAGCCAAAATCGAAAGTTGCGTTGCGGGCCGCGATAATCGTCTTCCGGAGGATTGGACTCGTTGGCTGCTAACTCTGTGTCCGACGATGGAGCAATATTTTCGGTAATATCGACCTTGCGGACATCTGTTGCAGGGGTGTCGGGCTTGGAATCCATGACACAGCGTGTTGAGGAAGGAATGATAAGAGGCACAACCTAGGTTAGACCGAGGTTCGTTCGAGGTCCTGAACCTGCACAAGCAATGCACAAGGCACAAAAAGGATCACTCGATGAAGGATCAGCTTCCATTTCCACCGTCCCGAGTACCATGGACGGGTGCGCAGGGGACGACTGATACGGAGGTTCTGGGAATATCTTGGATTTGTTCTCCGGCAGACACGCGTACGCTGATTGATTCATTTTGACAATTTTGTAAGATGACAGCTGTCATTTAGAAGCTGCTTGATTGGCCATGTTTACTAGGCACATGACTCAAGCATCATGATCTCAAAGCCTCAAACAAGGCTCAAGCTTTCAAGTGTCGCTGGACCAGCGCTGGACTCCGTTTTTCTGTTGCTTGTACTACCTGGTCGGGCACCGGTATCGATGGGTGCGATTTTGATATCAGGTTGTGCTCCGAAACGGACCAAGACAAGTCCAACATGATCAAGGAATGCCGGGGGAGATTACTGTCGGTGCGAGGCTGTTGGCTGTTCCCAACATTGCAACAACCTTTTCTGACAACATCATCATTCTCCGATATGGAGTGTACAGTACGGAGTCCTATTATGAGCTCGTCTTTTCCGACGTCAGATTCACGGGGATAAAATCAGGCTAATCGCATCCGACATCGTGTCAACACAGTTGGTAATGGATTCTATGAACGAACATGTCAGTCTGACCCTGGATGCGCGCGATGACTTGTCAATCTCAATGGAGCCGAGGAATTTTGCATAATAGATAAGATTGATGTGAACCGACAACTTGCTACCTATGCTGAAAGCTAGGGTACATCAAGCCGCGTGTTTATAACTCGTACGGCTGCTGTGGGTCTTGTGTCCACAGTTCCACGTCGTATCCGCCATGGCTCCAAATGTCCACTTTTTGCATATGGTTCTCGATGCATTTTCTCAGCACTCTTCGTTGCCTCTCGTTAAAAAACTCATTTTGTCGGGAGCTTCTCGGACATGGACAACCGTCACGTATCAGGCATTCTCAGATGAAATGCACAAGGTATATCTACCATTTCGTGACTGAACTCGAGCACTGACGATGCTTCGAGGCCTCAATTTATTATGCCCAAAGACTGTCCCAAATCGGTGTGACCACTTCCAGTGTGGTTGGGTTGTGGTATTTTTTTCCCCCCACGTAAAACTCGGAGTTAAGCGCTGAGATCTCTATGTGAAGGATCACTGGCGATCAATACACCGACTTGGTTCATTTGTATGCCCTTAGTCGTGCAGGATTTGTCCCACAAATATTCAGCCAGAAGTTCACCGCGCAAGGTCTTGCTGTCATCAGCGATTTGCTTTCCGTTTGCGACGGTAAAGCACTCATATATGATGCTTCCTTCGAAAAAGCTGTTCAAGAACTCGGTCTACCTTCCTTTGTCACTCCCACCTTGGAAACCTTGGTCGCCCCTCACCCCGAAATGCTACCACAGCTTCCTGATGTAAACCCCACCGATACTGCTATGATCTTCCACACAAGCGGTACTACATCTGGGAAGCCCAAACCAGTTCCTCAGAGTCACCAGTGGTTCAGATTCCAAGCTGAACAGTGGCGTGGGATCTGGCAAGGTTCGTACGAAAGCCAAGATCTATTCAATAACATTGGCCTCTTTGGACACGTCGGAAGTGCTACACAGATTAGTCACCTCTCGCGGTCAGGCCAATGCATGGTTCAACTATCGCGACTAAGCTTTGATGACCGCGACACATTGCTCGATCTCGTCCGCTACACCGGTCTCAATAATCTCTTCCTGTACGCGCCTTGGTTATCAAAATTATTGGCGCTAGCTCGTACCGATGGCGAGGTACTAAGCGCACTCCACGGGATGCGCCAAATAACGTACACAGGCAGGTCGTGATTTTTTTCACAAATCTTTGGGCCTAATTACACTGGGCCCCAGGCGCTTCATTGAATCCTGAGGATGAAGCGTGGATAATTGAACAAAAGATCCCAGCTACTGTACGCTGTCATTGATCTATCTGCTCCGACGATTATTGATGTCAAATACCAGGTGATGTATGCGACAACAGAAGTGGGTAAGTAACCACGAACACCATCCTGTATCCGACGCTTACGCGGTTCCCTCAGCCCTTTGTCTAGTGTCAGACCTCAAGAATCTTGAAACTCTTCCTGCCATGCGCGTCATCCCTTGCGTCCAGTGTGAATTCATTCCCACAAAATCTCTCAAGACGTCTGATCTTGACGGGGATGACCGAAAGAGGTCTTCTGGTGGTCAATTGTATGATTTCTTCATTCCCGCGTCAGCACCCAATTGTCCGCATCCTTCTATCCGAAATCGGCCTGACGGACACATATCTGGAGACCTGTTCGAGGAGGTTCAGAAAGGATACTACGCTTTCCGTCAGTTCCTTCCTCTTTTGTTCGAAAGTGATTGGGTTTTGATGCTGGGTCTGCAGGCGGCAGGAATGACGACTGGATAAGAACTGGCCCTGGCCTCGCCTTCTGCGACACCAAGTATGTCACCGCATCTTTGTCTGGCTCGTCGCGACACTTAATTGAAATGCAGATCAATCGAGGACAACTGCATGCTTGCATGTGCTGACCTCGTGAAGAACTGTACGGCTGTGGGCCACTACAAGCCAGCCGTCGTTCTTTTCATCGAGCCGGCCCTTGCGCTGCCCAGCGAATCTGACCTCGCCACATTCAAAGCTGAAGTCTTGAAACAAACGGCACCTTTCAATGACAGGCTCTTCCTCCATGAACGAATCACAGATCCGAACTTTATCGTGGTTGTGCCGCCTGGCAGCCTGCCGAGGACGACAGTATGTGTGTTCCTTTCCAAAGTTGCTTTTACTAAATGATTCTTGGAAGGAAAAGGGAAACATCAGGTACAGTATCCTTCGCAGGTATCCGACTGATTCTGACTTGATAATCAACAGACGCAAGGCGGTGGAAGACGAATATACAGCCGTTCTAGAAAATATATATCACCCCTGAGGCGTTTTAGAGCTGTTTATTTATTAGATTTCTAATACTTGGGCGAGTCGGAGTCGTGTATATATGGATGTCTTGCAATGCTATGGGCGTCTGGAAGTACCACTGACCACCCATTTGTTCACTTGAACTACTATGCTTAACACTGGCAAGCAAAATTCGCTAGAGTTGCAAACAGCCCTAGACGGTTTCTCTCCGGAACTTCCGGGAATGGTGCTGAAAGACATTTAATGTCATACAACGAGTAAAAATGAAGAAAATTGGGTGAGAATTGAGAGATGTATGAGAGTTTTTGACTTTTCGCCCTTGGGTTCGTGACTAAGCATCTCCTTATTAGGAAGGACCTTTTCGGCCACTTTGCGGCAGCCTGACGCTTTCAATCCCCGCTGCGTTACGCGTTATATTCGCGTTTCCTCCTCGCACCACCACCACCATCACACCATGCCACCCAACAGAGGCCTCCATCCCTGAGCGCGCAACCGCCGTCGCTACCTGTTGGCGTGGCGACTACGATCCCGGGATCGGCCTGCCGATTACCAAGGGCACTGGTTGAACATTTCAAAAATTTCACCTTCTTTTTCAGTGAAAAATGTCGTTTATTTTTCACACATTTTTCACTGAAAAAGCAGGTGAAAATTTCAAAACATTGGCTGACTTTCCATAAGCATAAAAAATTCTGGAGGTATATCTGAGGGGTGCCAACGCTGCCAGCATATCGATTTAATCCAATAGTATATTCCTCCTTGCTTCCCATAAGACACAGAAAAGAGTGTGCTGTATATTTCGCCAATGAATATTCACCTATTTGCGCAACGCGATCCTTGGCAAACATCGATCATCAACACGTCCTCTACGATGCGCCTCCCTTCGACAACGATGGACATTCACGCGTTTATTCTCCATAACCAGCTCCAGGAGATGGAGGAGGACGAAAGAGAGGATGAACAGCTTCTTAACGGAAGAGCAATGACCATAATCTTGCTTGGAGCTGTCGAGGCCCGTAGGCTGCGAGCGGAGCGACGAAAACCAAGCCGCTTGTATCTCTGCCGTCCCCAGCTATTTCGGAGCCCTCGGGGAGCCACTCCATGGCAGATCCTTTACAGGAGTCGAAGCGATCGAGCATACATCACGACAATGGGCTTCGACGTCGCGACTTTTCACACAATCTTGAACGCCGGTTTCGACACTGCTTGGAACATGATCCCCATTCCCCGTGGAGATGCACTCGGCACTGGAAAAACACGACCGGGTGCCCGGTCTCTCGATGCATCTGGCGCTCTAGGACTGCTCCTTCATTACCTTAACTCGACGATGCGTGAGATCAGCCTACAGCAGATCTTCGCGCTGATCCCAAGTACCGTCTCGCGCTACATCACATTTGGACTCCAAATTCTCCTTAGCATTCTCCGTCGGATGCCTGCCGCTGCCATCCAGTGGCCGGAACATCATGATGACTTCTGCGCTTACAACGAAATGATCATTGCGCGCCATCACCGTTTATCCGGCGCTTTTGGAAGCGTCGATGGGCTCAATCTGGCTTGCCAGACCTCAAATGATGAAGAAATAGAGAATGCTACTTACAACGGTTGGCTCTGCGAGCATTTTGTGAGCTCAGTCTTGGTGTTTTCGCCCAAAGGTGAGTTATTTCGTGGTACTGGACACGAACATTGAATGAATGTTCTAGGGACTGTTATTGCGGCAAAGCTCAACGCCCCTGGCAGCTGGCACAACTCCCGTATTGCTCAACCGATCTACGAAAAACTTCGAACTCGTACACCGGAAGGCTTTTATCTTGTTGCCGACACAGCATTTCCACGTGGTGCACAGCAGATTGAAGGAAGGATACGGGCTCCAATCAAAAGCGGCCAACAGATGCGAGGGACAGTTGGTGAAATCCAGGAACGGCTCGCGTTCGATCGAGAACTCCTTTCGTATCGGCAGACCGCTGAGTGGGGGATGCGCGGTTTGCAGGGATCATTCGGACGGCTCCGTATCCCATTGGAAATTGGCCGCCAAACTGAACGGGGGGATCTCATTGAGATTTGTGTCCGTCTCAACAACTTGCGTGCGGAGCTGGTCGGTATAAACCAGATCCGAACGGTCTACATGCCCGTGTGGAAGGAGAACCGCGAGGAGGAGGAGATCTGGATGAATTTCGAAAACATGTTGTTTTTGGACCAACGTCGTTCTGACCGTGTGGCCCGCTTTCATAACATCGCAATCTTTGAATCATAGCCAATGTTTTGCTTGACTACGCACACAGGATAGTAATAGAAGCGTCCGAAATGAGAACTAGCAATTAGGAGTGTAGTAAGTAGTAGAATGAGTGTAGGTGTGCAAAAGTCAAGTCCAAGAAATGTCGAAGATAAGTGAATGTTCAGATGAGACTCGACTACATGCCCGCGACGACAGAAGTTGAGGGACTGGCAACTGAAAGACCCGACGACGAACTAAGATCAAACGGAGAAGAGGATCGGGGATAGACGGCGTGCACATGGGAAGGAGGACTGGGATCCTTGTTCTCCTTCTCAGATTCGTTGCTGGAGTGATCTGTTACCCAGTAAGTGCAGGCACCACCGTCTGGATAAAGCTCCTCACAGCGAATCTTCTTGTCGACGCCGTAATCTGAGCGGACGAAGACCTGACGGGTGTCTTGGATCATGTCAAGCTTGAGCTCCGCGTGGTCACGCGCACGCTCGACAGCGTGGGTGTGTGTCTGCATCGTAGTGATCTGGTTACGCAGCGATTCGATCGTAGCCTGGGCGTCCCGAAGCTGCTGGGAGATGGTGAAGATCTGGGTGCTTTGGAGAGAGCGCTGGGATCGTACATCATCTCGGGATTTGAGAGCATCGGGATCAAAAGCGTGGGCGAGCTTGTTGACCAGGTCAGGCGCATTCAGGCGGGCATTACGGCGAAGAGGCGGGGTAGGGGCACGATGTGCAATGGCCATATGAACCGCGGTGGAATGGTCGAGAATCTCGACACTGCTGTCATCCGAGGAGCCATCGGCGGAAGGACCATCAATATCGGAGTCGCTGAGCTCTCGGGTGCCGGCGCGTTCGTCGAGTAGGCCCTCGACCTGGTGGGCGCGCTTGATCTCCGGTGGGCAATAAGCATCACCCGTTGGTTTCTTGGTCTTGATCAGCTAAAGGATAGATTAGATAGGTCCAAGAGACAACAAGTATTGTGACGCACACTTTTGTATTTGTTCTCCAGTGCTTTCCCATCCCGCTCTGGATGATTCGACGAACGGGACCATTTCTGATAGCAACGCGTAACAGTTTTCCAGCCCTTCTGGCCGAGAGGGAGATACTTCTCAACGAAGTCAAGGAGTTTGTGGACCTCGTCGGGCTTGAAGTTCGGAGATCCCTTACGACGGCCACGTTTGCGGGGTGGCTCAGCGTCGGTGTCGTCGTCGTCGTCGGAGGCGTAGCGACGCTTCTTGCCCTTTGGATCTTTGGTCTTTTGGCGAACCCCGGCGACCTTCACTGCAGGTTTGCGGCCACGGGATTTGGCGATGGTGGCAGGATCGGTGAGGTCGAGGTCGGCGCCCTCGGGGAGTGGCATGAGAGAGGGATCGATAAGGTGTGCGTACGCATGAGCAGAAGGCAGCACTTGAGAGGGACCGGCAGACATCGACGCTCCCGCTGAGTTCAAGCTGGAGTCGAAGGTTGTGGGTTGGGATGGCTGCTGAAATGAGGCGTCAACGAAATGCAGAAAAATAAAAGGTGTGTAAGAGAACATACCGGGACAATTGACCAATTTCCACCTGCATGGCGGACCCAAGCCCGTCCCTCGTTGTCGAAGTGGAACTCAGGCACGGCTGGGGTTTGGCCTGTTTGGGTGAATGGAGGAGCAGGAGGGTCTGACATTGAAGAGAAGAAGAGAAAACTAATGAGCGGATTGAACGAGACACAAACTCGAACGGAGAAACACAAACCTCCAGCTCATCCTTTATGAAGGCGGCAAAGTGGATGAGAACGGCTGCAATAAAGCAGTTAAGCTTTCCGTTGGGAGGGCTGATGTTGCGGTTGTCGGGATTGGTTGGAAACAAGCACATGGTATGGGTCCTACTCACTGTGCAGCCCTGCTTAATTTTTCCTTGATTAGTGCACCCCGACCAGCGAAGTGGAAGCTCAATTGGAGCCGGCCAGTGTCGGGGAGACCGGGCGCTCTTGTGGCTGAAATTGGTGCTGGACTTGCCGCTTCGTATCACTGCCATAGGCGGACGACATTGTGGCGAGCAGGGGAGCGTGTAGTCGACCAATGTGGTTGGCGGAAGAAAAGTGATGGCTCTGAAGCGAGTGACATATGTGACATGCACCCCGATTGGGCGAAGGGACTGGAGGAGTACTGACTGAATCCGTTTATTCGACGAGAGCTCATAGAAGTATAATCTGTAGAGGGGGGGGGACCCCTCTACAGATCATTAAAAAATTAGAGGGTACGAGTCGGCGAAAATGAGATCCAAGTCCGATGGGGTCCTGACAGCTGCCTCGGCATCTCGGCTAAACGACGAAAAATATCCCCCCAGAATTTTCAATGCTTATGGAAAGTCAACCATTTTCATCACTTTCTTATTTTATTTCGAATTTTTCACCTTGAATTGAGAAAGTGCTGAAAAAGTTTTAAAATTTTCACCTTCTTTTTCAGTGAAAAATGTCTGAAAAATAAACAACATTTTTCACTGAAAAAGAAGGTGAAAAAATTGAAATGCTCAACCAGTGGGGGGCTCCGTCCCAAAGTCGTGTCCTTGATTGATGATTGGTGGCTATACGCGCGCACGGCCATCGTTCGATTCCTGCCCCCGCTCTTGTGCTCCCACCTTGCCCGTTTGCATCAGACTCACAGTCGGACGGTGTACCATGCCTTCTCAGGTGTATCATATTATCTACCTTGGTACTTACTTGAATACTATCTATCTCTGTGCCACCCTTGCACTATCTTCATTCAAATCTTCATTAGTAATTAAAAAATGTTTATCTTCCTGAATATTATCCTTGCATGCCACCCTGTAATTGGCCACAAAAAGGCCCAAGGACTCCGTCACTGAGAACCTACATTTTTGCTGGTATACCGACTCCAAATCCCTTGCAATATAGGTGTGACACTCCTGTGAGTGGG
This sequence comes from Mycena sp. CBHHK59/15, assembly GCA_029204085.1. Classification (NCBI taxonomy): domain Eukaryota; kingdom Fungi; phylum Basidiomycota; class Agaricomycetes; order Agaricales; family Mycenaceae; genus Mycena; species Mycena sp. CBHHK59/15. Next base: position 24,389 of record JARGXW010000482.1, on the reverse strand, counting down.
GTCTGAAAACAACGCCTGCCGCTGGTGCCGATCCCAAAAGAGCATTCCCTTTAAAGGAAACACAAGGGCGAAAAATCGACAACTGTAAATGAGTGGAGTATTCCGAGCATTTGACGTGAGATCAACAACCATCAACAGTCCCAAAAATTGCGAGGACGTTCTCCCTGAGTTTTCACCCGATTCTCGTCATTTATTTTGGTTTTTTATGACTCTCACTGGTTGAACATTTCAAGTTTTGCACTGAAAATTTTGGTGAAAAATGTTTTGAATTTTACAGTAATTTTTCGCCAAAAAAGTAGGTGAAAAACTTGAAACATTTTGGTGACCTTTTTGAACCTTGTGAAAAAATTCTGAAAAAGTGCTGAACACTGGTTGAGCATTTCAATTTTTTCACCTTCTTTTTCAGTGAAAAATGTTGTTTATTTTTCAGACATTTTTCACTGAAAAAGAAGGTGAAAATTTTAAAACTTTTTCAGCACTTTCTCAATTCAAGGTGAAAAATTCGAAATAAAATAAGAAAGTGATGAAAATGTTTTGAAATTTTCACCTGCTTTTTCAGTGAAAAATGTGTGAAAAATAAACGACATTTTTCACTGAAAAAGAAGGTGAAAATTTTGAAATGTTCAACCAGTGGAAAAAGTTTTGAAGTTCAAAAAATTCATGAAGAAGTTACAAGTTTTTCACTTGGTTTTTCACTGAAAAATTGCTGTAAAATTCAAAACATTTTTCACTAGTTTTTTCACCAAAAAACTTGAAATGTTCAACCAGTGTCTAAGCACACGTTGGCATCATTCCCGAAAGTTTCGGAGGGAAACGGTTGAGAAATGCGCCCAAGCGAGGGCAGTTAGCAACTGTAGTGAATTTTGCTTGCCAGTTTGCTTGCCGGTGTTAGGCATACATTGGTGCCCGCTGCACTGGCTCGGTAACGGTGTTTGTGGGTGCTTTATAATAATTAATAAATAACTAAAAAAGGAAAGAGAAAGAGGGAAGGAAAGGGAAATATATGACTCTCAGAGGGCTCCAGATATATAATGAAAGCCATACTACCAAGCATCTCAGCTCAAGGCAGCCTGAGCCGACTCAGGCAGATATATTTACATCCCATGAGCGCGCCAAACAGTTTAAACAGTGACAAACACATTAATCAGATAACGACTTCGATGACGACATGGATCCCCAATCCCCCGATTACTTCAGGATCCGCACTGCCAACAGAGATACAATTTTTTACAAGGTATGTTGACAGCACCAACTTGTCAAGAAAGGTATTGACAAATGGTAGTTAGCTTCATGAACATTTACGTTCTTATCACACCAAGTAACTCCACACTGCGAACAAGAAGAGTTCTCAAATTTCAGCCAGAGCCAGAGCTCTGGAACAAAAAAAGCAGGAAGCTACAGCTGATGCCTTTGTCACAGGTGAAATGCCAAAACACTGCAAAAAAAAAGTGCCGAAAGTGTAGAAAGGAAGGTTGTAAAGGTGGCACAAAAGGGATCTTTGTAAAAATCCTTGGGTGACTGTGGCCAGATGGCATGTGAAGGATGTGGATATCTAGACACAACATGTAACCAGACTTTGGTAAATACATAGTAAATGAATTTTCCCTTCAACACTGGTTGAACATTTCAAGTTTTGCACTGAAAATTTTGGTGAAAGATGTTTTGAATTTTACAGTAATTTTTCGCCAAAAAAGTAGGTGAAAAACTTGAAACATTTTGGTGACCTTTTTGAACCTTGTGAAAAAATTCTGAAAAAGTGCTGAAAAAGTTTTGAAGTTCAAAAAATTCATGAAGAAGTTACAAGTTTTTCACTTGGTTTTTCACTGAAAAATTGCTGTAAAATTCAAAACTTTTTTCACTAGTTTTTTCACCAAAAAACTTGAAATGTTCAACCAGTGCAAGTAACTGCATGTGATGTTGTATTCATCATAATTAGGATGTATAACCAAGTTTGATAGATGCAGCCCACTCAGAGTATGACACAGTAATATATCGAAATATTTAGCAATTTAAATCTGCTGAAAGGATGGTGTATTGGGCACTGGTTGAACATTTCAAAATTTTCACCTTCTTTTTCAGTGAAAAATGTCGTTTATTTTTCACACATTTTTCACTGAAAAAGCAGGTGAAAATTTCAAAACATTTTCATCACTTTCTTATTTTATTTCGAATTTTTCACCTTGAATTGAGAAAGTGCTGAAAAAGTTTTAAAATTTTCACCTTTTTTTTCAGTGAAAAATGTCTGAAAAATAAACAACATTTTTCACTGAAAAAGAAGGTGAAAAAATTGAAATGCTCAACCAGTGGGGTGAAAACGACGTAAAACAAATAAACTTATAAAGGCAGCAGTACCCGGAAGTTGCCGTGCCACGTGATTTATTACTCATTTCGGTTGAGCCCAACTAGGCTCAACCGGATTAGGTTGAGCCCAATTAGGCTCAACCAAATTCGGTTGAGCTCTATAAGGGAATTTGATGCCCACAAACACCATTACCAAGCCGCTGCACCCCCCAGTTGAACAGTGTGGCTCAGCCGAACTTCAAAGCAACCTTGTCGCGGCTGGCGCGTTGCATGTTCCATATCCAATTTCAATATTGACGCGTCGAGATCCTATATTATGATTCCCACTCCCGATTTCAGTCACCTTCGTCCAGAAGACTACGAGCATGTATATGAACCTGCAGGTTGGGCTTTTTTTTTTGTTTGCGAGTGTAGTCATCAGGGTACTAATCCAGTTGACAGAAGACACCTTCATCCTTTTGGACGCCCTCGAGCAAGACGCGGACCAAATAGTGGGCATGAAACCTCTCATCGCTCTTGAAATCGGGTGAGTTCGTAACGCTATGCGGGAAGTCAAGCTCATGTGTTTCTCAGGTCAGGTTCTGGCGGCGTATCTAGCTTTTTGGGCGGCATCGCTGGTCCAAGCGCAGTACGTGCGTTCCTCTCCCTGATCGTGAGCGCGATGCTGAACTGAAACCAAGTATACCTTTGCACGGATATAAACCAACACGCTTGTAGAGCTAGTGTTTCAACGGGGCGCCAAAACAAAGTGGACACACGTTACTCATTCTGTCACATCCCACTTGACTGACCCGTAATTAGGTTTCACTTGAGGTTATCAACACTTCCTTCGCCAACTCTTTACTTTCTCGCCTCCATAAATCTGTGGATCTTGTTCTCTTCAATCCGCCCTATGTGCCAACCATAAACGATGAAGCATCGGGAGCCCAAGATAGCAAAGGCATCGCGGGATCATGGGCAGGCGGTCAAGATGGCATGCAAATCACAGAACGATTTCTCCCACAGATCGATGTATGTGTTATTTTCCCGCACCATTGGTATTCATGATGTCGTGAGACAGAACCTTCTATCCGCTTGTGGGCGATTTTATCTGGTTGCTGTAGCCCAGAACAATATCCCAGGTATCCGGCGACGGATGCGCGACGAATATGCATTGGAAAGCGAGGTCAGCAGCGCCGTAATTTGCGTTTCTCCGCGACTGACGTTTCACATGTAGATCGTCCTTCAGCGACGTGCTGGACGCGAGCATTTATCTGTTCTACGATTTGCCAGAGAACCCCAGACGAAATGAATCAAGATGTATTATTCTCTGTCAACCAGTTGTCGAATGCACAAGTGCATCGAAGCGCGATTTTAATTATTCAGTACTAAGCCTAGTAGGGCAAGTTCGATTGATAAATAATTGTCCTTTCAGTGCCTTGGCGTAGATCATCATTCATCGCTGCCCGAGGTTCCCGGGCGCCGCCCTCTCAGACTGAACCGAGATGGCGATGATATGGACATCGTGCGTCCTGTCTCCGCCCTTGGAGTGGAAGCGCGACTGCTGGTGAGGCCCGGGTTTGTGCTAGCATCGAATTCTAGCCGCAAACGGACTAGACCACTGCCTTGCAGTTCGGCGGAAACTTCCGCCGCCGAAACACCTTCCGGGTGAATATGCCGCCAAATCTGAGTGAATAGGTGAGAAGATGGGACATGTTTGCTCTGGTTAATACGCACATCGACCTCGGCTTCACCCAGCAATTTGTCTTTCCCCAACGTCTTGTGGTCATGGATCCACAGATACAACTTGGGAGTGAAAGACCCAGTTGCAAAAGTGAACGACTCATTCCTGATATAGCACCGGTTCAGAAAGAAAAAGCAGAAACTGCGGAATCAACCGACCATTCAGGCGTAGCAGTCTTGTGCGTTGGTTTTGTTTTGAACTCCTTGTCGCCCAATCGGACAGTGGCATACGGTTTGCAGTCACCGCTCGATAAGTCTTTTGCATCCATGATCGTCACCCGCAGAGTACCGGGTTCGGCGGAGGGCGAGGTATCATGGGAGTTGGAAAGGGAAGCTGCGTCGGCGCGGAGGCCATCCGACTGGGCGATCGGGTGGGATGCCTGGCCGGCAGGAACGTCGGGCACGGGAGGGGGAATATGCTCGTCATCCTTCGGCTTCTTGAAAACCCCCGTGACGCCTTGCAGCACTCCCTTACCCGCACTGACGGGCAGGCCACCGAACTGAGTCATCGCCCTTCCGGCTGTGGAGAAGGTGGAAGTGCTTTTCCGGGATTTGGCAATGATTTCGGGCTGGAACATGAGGCGCACGCGAACGTGCCCGTGCTGGCCTTGTGAGGAAACCAAGTCCAGAGTTCGCTCCACGGACTCGAAAGGCTCCAAGTCGGCGAGGTTGATTTGCGCCACCCCAAGGGTCTCGGCAGTTCCAAGCTGGTTCCAATCGAACAACTCCAAAGAGAAATCCGCGGCCACGCGTGATGGCTAGTATAAGTACATGAGAACGTTGCCTCACACATAAAATGCATATGTACCACTTGGACAGTGAAATTTTCGTTCCAACTTGGCGTGAGCGTCTTTTTCTTGGTCTGCGACTTGTGAACTTTTTGGCCGTTCAAAGAAAACATCGCGAATGGATCAGATTTCCCTGGATGTTAGGCTTGAGAAGGATTTTTTTTTGATTTTTTTTTTGCAACACACACCTCCCCGATCAACCCCACGGATATCGCTACCATCGAGGAGATCGACGCGAAGAGTTCCTTGGTCTAGACATCGAAAGAGCTCAGTTACTAGACCGCGCCGATTGAGAGGGACCTACTGTTGATACTCTCACGCGCTTCGAGCGTGACGGGAACGGGAACATAGCGAGCCTCGATAGTAACAGTCGATGTGCAGCGCTCCGCCTCGTCCTGGAGCGTGAACTGCTGAGGTCCCCCCTGAACATCCATCCACAAATGAGCGCCATACAGAGGAAAGGGAACAGACAAACACACCAGAGTCGACTGCAGGAACGCCTTGGCGTCGCCCTTCCACTCGGCGACCACGTCGTCCTTCTCACCCTCGTCGGCTTCGTTCAGTCGCAGCCACACGCGCCCAAAGTCGAGCTCCTTGACGAAACCCTCCCCGACGTACTCCCACTGCGCGTTGCTGCTCCGCGCCTTGATGGTGCTGAAGCACGGCCAGTATCCGTCGTCCAGAAGCACCTCGAGGCGCGCCTTCTTTGCCAGGTGCCCAGAGATGACGTTGAACACAATGACACCGGATTCTGGCAAGAGAAGAGAGCCGTTCAATCCAACCATTCTCATGAGCAGAGAATATACACACGGTGAGTTAGGACCTCCTCTGTGCTCATGTCAACGCCCGGTTCCTCAACAGGCTTCTCCTGTGCTGTCGAGTCGGCCGTCTTCGTAATCGTAGTAGGGGCCACATCGCCCTCAGCCTTCGCGGGGCTCTTGGGCTCAGTTATGGTGGGCACAGCAGGAATGTCCCCCTCATCCGACGACGACGACGACCGGCGCACATTCCTCCCATCGGCATCCTCCTCCCCGTCCGTGGCGCGCTGGATCTCATTGGACTGGGCGTCAAACCTCACGCCTCTCAGGGCGAGTGCTGGCACGAATTCCGCCGTGTAGTATAACGTGCCCTTGTGCGCGTTGCCCTTGTCCAGCCGCAGCATCTCTGCGCCCGTCTTTTTCCCGGTGGACTCGAAGGGATATTGGCGGTCGAAGGATTCCTTGGCCAGGTCCGAAACACGGAGCTCAACGGAGCCGAGGGAACGGTCCTGTGTGTAATGTCAGTCATGATAGCAGGGGAGCAACACAAGACATACCCTGGTCATATGCTGGTAGTCCATGCATTCCAAGAGCATCATCTACGTGGATTACATAAGCACAACGCACGCCATGTCGATTTGCCAACTCACCTCCTTCAAGGTGTGTACTGGAAAGCATAAGATAATTGAGTAGCGGTCAGGAAGTTAGCGAAGTAGATGTACCAGGGATGTATATTATTTCGTCCCAAACCGGGTTCAAGTCTATGTGCGAGATGAGCGCCAAGCCAGACCACCGAACGAAGTAACCCACTATTGTTGACAACCTCTGTTCTGCCCTTCGTGACGTTGTTGACCTGCACACGCAAGTACGGGTCGCTCTGTCATCCGTAATCGTCAGCCAAGAACGAAGCACCCCGCTAGCGCCCGCCTACCTTGCCGCCCAGCGTCGCTTCAACGTTCCTGCGCCCCACCAGTCAGATGGAGTCTGGTATCAGCCACACCGTAAAACAGCACATACTTGACGTCCACCGCCTTGTCCATATGTAGCTTCACAATCCCAATCGGGGGCTTGTACTGGTCCGCGCCATGCAGGCTGCCCGCCATGTTGAGCGGCTTCCACTCCACCGAGATGCGTATCTTGCCGCTCTTGCAGTTGCTCAGCGGGAACCAGTCGCGCCCTGCCTCCTTCTTGCTCTCAAGTAGGTCCTCGAGCTTGATCGACATGAAGCCGACGACGGGGTCCTTGAGGAAGTCGCGGTCGTCGATCACCCTGATCATCACAACGGACGAGGCCTTGTCCGCGCACAGGAACTCGTACGCCTGCTCCCACACGGGCGCGTTCGTGTGCTTGAACAGCTTGGTGCTGAACACCTCGTTCTTGCTGTCGTTGAGGTACAGCTTGGCGAACGGGTTGAGGTCCCCGGAAAGCGACTTGCTTTGGTCGAGCTCTTTGGCTTGGTGGATCGTCAGGCGGACGATGCCGACCGCTATGAAAACCATTGAGTATGAATCTGTGGGTGTTCAAGGGCGACGCTTACTGGTATCGAGGAGCCCCTCCTTGCCTTCCTCAGCTTTGATGACGGGGAAGTAGGATATATCGTAGCGTAAGGTGCCGCGGTCCTTGCCGTCCTTGAGCAGCGTCGACTCGATGCCCTCGTGCGTCGCGTCCTCCTGCAATTGGGCAAGCTCGAAGCTCGCCGAGCTGAGGAGCACGTTCTTCCGGTGGTCGTTGTAATCGTACACACTCAGAACTAGCGACTCGTTGAGCGAGTTGACCAATATGAACTTGGTCTCCATCCACGTTGGGTTGTAACTGATAAGAATGAGTGCGAGAAACAGATAGACGCGGGAATATGTACGTGTTGGATTTATACTTGGTGACGGCAAGCTCCTCGCGGTTGTTCAGGCTGAGCGACACATACGGATCGGGGGTTCCGCCGCCAATCTTCGTGCCCTTGAGACCACGCGCGGATCGATCGTGACCTGGACGACACCAACAGCCGTGTCCAGGGGGGCGCCCGAGAGCAGCTGCTCAAGGTTGAGCGTAAATACATTGGGATCGTACATGACAGGTGCAAGAGTAGCGTGGGTCATCTCGCGGATAAAAGAGGACAGCCCGGGAATCTGAGCGGCAATCAGTTCTGGGTGCCGCGAAAGAGAAAACACTTACGTTGCCAATGTCGAAGCCAAAAGTTTCGCCACCGACAGGCTTGAGGACGTAGTCAATCACAGGCTTTTCCAAGAAACATATGTCGACGATTTGGACGTGAGGGAAATTAGACATGAGCTTCATGCGGATTCGCATCAGGCCGCTGAAGCTGATATCTTCGAGCAGAATGGGCATGGATGCCGTCGCAAGACCCTTGCCTACTCGCACGGAGAGCACAATCTTGGGGTTGACTTTGATCGCGACCTGGCGCGGAGTGAGGTCAGAGATGTCGTTCGGGGTGAACGAAATGCCCCAGTCCATCATGATCACGTCGTCGGGCGTCTTGGGGAACGTCCGGACCTTGTCGATCCGGGGAGCCTTGGTCCCGAGGGTGAATTGGGTTAAACGAAGAGAATCAAGGAACGAGGGGGTGTTGGTGCTCAGAACTTGGTCAACAGAAGAAATGATGGTGGCCGAAAGAACAGGTTCGTATATGAGCCAGAAGCGGTCCAAGAAATTGTTGATCCAGTCTGCGGACTCGTGCTCGGACAGGAGGCGGGTTTTGACAAGCTCGCGCTGGATGTCGTCGCGTGCGCGGCGGCGGACGCGCTCCATCGACGCGCTGTAGTACGTGTTGCAGAATGCGAGGACGATAAAGAGCCAGCCCCAGCCGAAGTTGAAGCGGGTCAAGAAATGCGAAGCGAACACAGCCTAAGTGTGCGTGAGTCTAGCCGACGAGCGGAACAATGGCGGGGACCTACGAAGACGATGAGGGAGGCGTTGTGGTACCACGTGCCGTAGAATTGCTCCCCGAGAAACATGTCGAGGACGCCCTTATCCTTTTCCTCGCCCTCGGTCAGGGGCACGTCATCAATGCCCGATGCCTGCCGCCAGCCGACGCGGTACCAGTTTGGGATGGCGGGGGCGCGGGGCCAGTGCACCGGGGGGCTGGGGCGTGTCGTCGGTCTCGCCAGCAACAGCGTTCTTTTCATCAGCCGTGTCTTCGACGGTGATAGTGGGACGACATTGGACTTGACGTTTGAAATTTGGAGTTCTGGGCAGAAAAGAAGTGAGTTTCTGTGAAGGGACTAAAAGAGCTGGGCATATACCGCGTGCGCCGGGACCTGAGTCGTTGTTCACGCTCTTGAGCTGGTCGCGGGCCTTGCCAGCTGCTGCGCCCTTCTGGGAGGGCGGTAGCTCTGGGTCGAAGGAGTGGACTGCAACGCTACCCTTTGCGGCGTCGGCCTGCAAGATTGCGTCGAGCTGCTTGTGGGAGTCGCCGTTTGGAGCACCATTCGTGGCCATGGCGTGGGGGATGGAGGAGAAGGGATGGTGGAAATGAGGCGAAGTATCAACGAACTACGTCAGTGGCTGTACTGCAAGCCTGGGTGGGGCGTGACGTACGGGCATGTGCCGGGCGGCGGGTGGGACGCATGCATTGGCCCCTCCACACAAGGCGGAGTGTCCAGCGCTACAGCGTGCATTGAACAATTGTATATACGCACTGCAGAATCACCGACACAAAAGTTTCGGGCTGGCGTCTCTTTCGGACACTCTGTTTGCGCATGCGTGGCTGGGGCCTTGAGCACGCACTTAATGCCATCATGACCTCGTCCTCTCTCCGCGACCTGTACAACGATCCGTCCTCCGCGTGGTCGTTCGTCCAGGCCCTCCCCGCATCCTCAAACTCTACGCCCGCCGCCCAGTCCACCTCGGCACCCGCCTACCAATGGTCTTCCCGACCATCCCACAACTCCATTTTCGACCTCTCGCCGGAACTCGCTGACCCGTCAGATGGCATCGACCCGATACATCTACTCAAGACTCTGGCTGCCTCGGCCATTCTGCAGTACACCAGCAGCGCGATTGCGATGCCATGGGAAGTCGGCAAATTACTCCTTCAGGTCCAGTGGGTGCCGCGCGATGCAGGCGATCTTGACCCGTCAGAAATGGCCGACGACGACGACGACGACGCTGTACGTGCTTTCTGTCTCGTCTGCTTCTTTTTCCGCTCATTCTTTTTCCACAGTTGAGCGACTCGTCAAATGACAACGACTCGTACTTTGCGGATCCAAATTCCACACTGCATGCCGGCTATTCGGCGCTGCGGCAGACCGACGACCAAGGCTACGTTGTCCGTCGCTCTGTTCTGGAGGAGGGGACACGACCTGAATACATCATCCCGGTAGGCAGCGCCAACGGCGTTTGGGGCATGATGCGACGGGTAGGACGTTTCCGCGGCGAAGGCTGGCTGGCTTTGTGGAAGGGTATATTAAACTCTGCCGCTCTTGACTATTTTTCACCATTTTTGTTCAGGTCTACTGACGTCCTGCATAACCGAAATCCTTTCCTCGACTCTCCAGCCCATGGTCCGCGGTCTCCTGCAAGCCATGTTCCTCCCAACAAATGCCCTCTTCCACCAGCCGCCCATGTTCATCGCCGTCCTCTCCCACCTCATTCTTGGCTTTGCCCTCTCCCCACTCGACCTTGTCCGCACGCGCCTCATCGCGCAATCCTTCTCTTCTCGCCACCGCGCCTACACCGGGCCCCTCGACGCGCTCTCTCAGATCCTGCGTGACGAGGGTGGCCTCAAGGGCATCTACCTCCACCCACACCTCCTCATCCCAACGCTCATCGACAACACGCTGCCCCCGCTCGTCTCATTCGTCCTCCCCGGTCTGCTCGCGTCGTACATCGGCGCGCAGATCACCGAGGACGCGAACCCCATCGCGTGGGGTGTCGCCGAGCTCGCGGGCAGCTGCCTCGGCCTGCTGTCACCCTCCCGTTCGAGACCGTGCGCCGTCGGCTGCAGGTGCAGGTGCGCGGTGCCGCCGCGCCGATCAAGGGCTGCGTCGAGCTGCGCCCCGCGTCGTACAACGGAGTCGTCGACGCGTTCTGGCGCATCCTCACCGAGGAGCGCTCGGACCTGCCGATTTCCGCGCAGAAGCGCAAGCGGCGGGCGAGCAAGGGGAAGGAGCGCGCGGGGGCGGAGGAGGATGTCGTCCTAGTGGAGGACAAAGAGGGTGAGAGCTGGATGAAGAGCACTGGCATTGGGCAGCTGTACCGCGGGCTGGGCATGCGGCTGGGGGCAAGCATGATCATGTTCGGCCTGGCGCTGTTTAGCGGAGGCGACGAGGCGGATGGTGGGTGGGCGGAACTCTAATCTAACAGTATTTCGGCGTCAACAATGAAACGGCACCTTCTCATTCAATTTGCCACGCATATTATTTCCAGGCACGTACAAGTGAGCTTGAGCTAAAGGTTACACCTTCGCAAAATGAATCCGGAGGCGCTTGAGCGGATACTTATGCTGACATAACAATATGGAAGGCAAAAAAGGTCGCACCGAGATTCGAACTCGGGTTCCCAGAATACCCCTGTCGGATTTCAAAATCTGATGTGATAACCCCTACACTATGCAACCCCATTAGAAGCTCGAACTTATGCCCCTGCAACATCGATGTAAACAATAGTGCATTCGTAAGCATGACTCCAAATGCGGTGGTCAGCAACGACTGCGTTTGTGGCACGTGCCGAGTTTCCCAGAATAGCGAACCCCAAAGGGTTTTCCGATCGCTATATCGTGTGCGTTTGCCTTGTCCCCATGGCTGGTATGGTCTCGCCGGCAACGCGCTCGCTCCTACTGACTTCTCGCCCAGAAAAACCAATATCAGTTGTGCCTTTGCTCTCCAGAGCTCTTCACAGAATACGCACCACGCCCCCTCGTATAATTGCGTCACCTCCCACTCGTGTGTTCTTTGCCCCAGGCTGTCCTTCCCACCTCACCCTTGGTATTAGAACCCCGCAGAGCCGCTGTAGCACTCATTATCCGGGTCGTGCCGTCCCCGGGCGCAGCTTTACCCCCAGCGCCCGCTAATCCATTCACTCTCTCTGAATTCTTCGAGCTTGACTGGGTCAATGACCCAGGGGCACGCCCCGAGATTCTTTTCCTGCAGCGCGAAAATCCCGCACCAGAAGATTCCGCCATGACCAGGATTCGCAATACGCACGAAGCGCACGTCGCATTCCCCGGCGGGAGGACTGAAGCGGATGACGAAGGCGGCCTCTATACCGGTACGTCAACCCCGCGAGTCCCCAAACACTTTTTCACGGTACCGCACGCCAGCCATGCGACAAACGTGGGAAGAAATAGGTATTGACCTCGCCGAGCGGGATTATACCTGTATCGGACAGCTGGATGACAGAGAGATAACGACGTCGTTGGGGAAACGCCTCTTGATGATCCTTTCTCCGTTCGTCTTTTTGCAGCTGACTCCCCAAGCTCCACCCCCTGACCCCGCGGCATCAACCACCCTTCACTGGACGTCCCTCGCATCCCTCGTTTCAGCGCACGCTCCGCCGAGATGGTCCACCGTCACTGTCGACGCCGCCTCCCGCCTCGCCCCCAAACACTCAACAGCTCTGCGCCTTCTCGTCCAAGTATTGGTCGGCAGCATGGAATTCCCTGCCATAATCGTGCAGCCCTCCTCACTGCCATCCGTTACCCCAGACGGCAAACCAAATATAACGCACGACGTCCTCGAAAAAGGCTACATATCCCAATCTAATCGACCACAGAAACTGAAGCTATGGGGCTTATCTTTGGGCATGACGCTTGACTTGATGTCATACATGGTCCTCCCTGCGCCGTCCTCTACCCGCGACAATTCAGAAGCCCACAAAGCCAATTCGGGGTCGTCGTCCCCCATCTCGCCGATGATGCAACTGCCGTATCAGACTGGCGGAGATGGCATGCGCATGGACGTCGTTGCACCTAGTTTAGCCAGCGTGTTTCCCAGGTTTTCTTACCCTGACGTCAATTTCTGGATCTGGTATGCTTGAAATCAGCCTGGTACGACATCCTCTCATTATATCACAGGGTGTTTGGCAAGAGATATCGCGAGGTCGTCCGTGGGTGGGAAGCTAGTGTGAGAGGAGGAGGCACCAATGACCGGCGGTCTGTATCCTTTCTTTCTTCGCCATATTCCGTCTTTTTTTTACGGCGTTCAGAATAAATTGGTCCGGTTCCGCGCTCAGCACGTTCTACGCCGCAATCCGCAAGGCTCTTGTAGTGGTCATCGTCGCCCGCGCATTGGGCGTGCTGTTCGGAGTGGCCTTTGCTGGCTGGTGGATATTCGGACAGTAGGTCAACGCACGACGATAGAGTATTTTATATATTCAGGACACGTTCTCATTCTGGTCAAGCTTTGTGTAGTTTCCTTTCTGTAGCTCAACTTTCACGAAACAATTTATATGTGGATGTACGTATCACTACTAAAGTGGCAGGCCGCACACTTCACAGTCCGTTCCGCCGTGGCGTTCTCGTACGTGCAGTGCGGGCAGATTCTGATGCCAGCACTGGAACTTCCTCCATCTCCGCCACTTCCACGCGCCGCAGCTTCCTCGGCTGCAATCTGGTCGAAGACCTCCTGCGGGATATCATCGTCCCTAGCCGGCGTGTGTTGAGTCACTGCTCAAAATTAGACAAGACAGAGGTTGCAAGAGTAACAAAATACATACCACCACTCTCCCGCGTAAAGGTCATCAGTGTGTTCCAGCCTTCGGTGGCTAGCAGTGGGTCCAGTTGGCTCAGGTCCTCCATCAAGTTGGGTGATGTCACTATCCGCATCAACAATTTCATATCCTCCTAAAACGGTGTAAAATAACTTGTTGGAGCTCGACAAACAAAATGCGCTCACGTGAGAAAAAAATTGCGTCGTGTCCAGAAATGCGACAAGATGCCAATCGCTGAGCCATGCAGCGAGCTCTCGCCGCTTGTGGGCCTCACCGGGTTTGGCGGTTCGGCTGTCGTGGATGTTGTGTGCATCCATTGAGGCAAGGGTGCCAATTACACCTTCCACGCGCTGGTCCTCCAATCCGGGTCGATTTTCGATGGCGAACCTTGTCGATTGGAACAAGGGCGACGGGTTTTGAGGGAAGCCGTGCGTTACCTAGAAGAGCATCAGTCTCTGGCCGCTGGAAACGGAAACATAGAAACTGACGTTGACCAGGAGGTATTCGACAGGGAAGGCAGGCTTGGCCGTTTTCTTCACTTCAAGCCCGTACTCGTTCTTGAAGGAGAAGAAGACGTCGGGCACATATCTCGCCGACCCTTGCGTCCGATCTTCCTCCTTCACCCGAACAATGCCAGGGTCAACCTCGCCTCGATCATGTCTGCCTCAACCATAGCACAAGCTTGTTCAGAAACTTGGTACGCCGCAACGTCTACCTGCCCGTCTTCGGTGGCAGTGAGAATAGCCGTCACCAGTCTCGACGCAAATTGTCCAGTCGGAGAGGACTTTGAAGGCGTCGGGTTTGCTTTTTGCATCGTAGCAGCAAAGATGGCCTCCAAGGAAGAGAGGTAAAAGGAACCAGGGTGGCGCTTGTACACGTTCTTCGTTCGGTCTTCTTCGGTTGGAGTCAAATCGGTGAAAATGTAGCCGACAACAGTCAGCGGCGCCGAAGCGGATGCAGAAAGCTCTCTGATACGCGGCTCCTCCTCCCATGGTAGACCGAGGGTAAGGCCATCGAGTTCGCCTTCTTGCGGAGGCTCGTATATGGCTTCGACCACGGCTTTGACACCTATTGGCACTTTGTCGTATGGCTGATATCGTCCGATCAACCAGCCAAACCGTTGGAAACCCGTCGACCGCCAAGCATGCAGAAATCGGTCGATGATCTCAGTGGAAGCAATCTCGAGATGGTCGACCATCCGGAAAGGCTGTGACTGCAAGGTAATGGCAGAAGGCTGACACGATGTGCAGATGCCGGCGGGCCAGGATGGGTGGCCACTGGGACATGGCACTTTGACCTTGTACGAAAGCGGGGTGAGTGGAGGGAGAGCGGACACGGCGGATGAGGCGACTTGGGACTGAGTTGTTTCAGGTATGCGTGGTAGGATAGGTGCTTGATGGCGTTTTCCTTGTGGTACAAGGCATTGTAGGGCTCAAGAGGCATACAGTAGTCGCACATTCCATTTGTGGCGTGAGTACAAAACCGGGCGTCGCGTTTGCGGGGGATTTTGCCGTCTTTGGATCGCCAGTAAACATCGACTGGATCTTCCTTAACGGATTCCCAAATCCGTGTCGTGTCGGGGACGGCAGTAGTGCTCGTGGTCGAAGAACTCGACGCGGGGCCCGTCGTCGATCGGTAGGTCACAAAAACGAGATCAGCGTGACTGGAAATAAGTGAGACGCGTTCGCAACGCCGGTAGGCGATAAACATACTTGAGACCGAGACTCTGCAACGATCGACCTTCAGGCTAGAAAACTTGGCTTCATTGCCCCGAGGTTGATTCGATATGGTGAAGCTCAATGGATCGGCGTCTGGCGCTGTTTCCAAGATCTTGAAGGATGGTTAGTTTTGCGTGCTTGCCTCTCTGTTTTACGAACCTTGGCTAACAGCTCCGAAATGTCTGCAGTGGGCGCCAGATCAAAACGAAAATTGCCGTCCTTAGACCTGACTCGGAGAAGCTAGTCACAGATTAAGCTCAGTGGACCGTTTTGTGTGGCAGAAACACGTACCATGGTGGTGGTAAGAATAAGAGTCTGGAGAGACGCGTAATGCTGACCCAATCAAGCGGGAATACAAAATCTAATCGTACAGCCACAGTAGCAGCACAAGCCATGACATCTGTATTGGAGCTGTTGAGTCTCCCAGCCAATTCCAACGGCTTCACAGCTCTTCGGGACTCAATCATGACACGGAACCCTCCTCTCCCCCCCACAAGGCTCTCCGCCGCGATGCTGATGTAGATTCGCCATCTGCTGCGAGAGCTGCACACAGAACAAACCAGCCAGTTAAGATCCAGCTCATCGGAGACTTGCCGAATCACACAGCCAACAATTCACTACGATCCAATATTTACCAATGCATCAAAGTCCTCTTGACGAAGGAGAACATGCATGCTTTGCCAGCTACTTACGAGAACATATACAACGATTGTCTCTGGATGGTTTGCGTTTTGAACCAGGGAGAAGGCATCTACGAGAAACTACGCTTGGAGTTAGAGCAGACTGTCAGCCGTCTCTCCAAAGAACTCGTCTCATCGTCCCACAAACTCGCTGCATCGGACGAGAAGAACGATTCGGACAAGGCGGACAAGGTCTGGATCAGGGAGTTCGTGAAATCGTGCGAGTGGTTCGAGACGCAGGTGGTATGCGATCCCATCCATTGAAATGCGTCGGATCTCTTACTTGCTTTCTAGGCCCTGCTCCAATCTCTTCTCACCTACTTGGATCAAGTATACATCCGGCGTGCGCAGTTACCCAATATCCGGTACATCACAATATCACGAATCCCTTTCCGCACTAAATTGTCTCTAGCCAGCTCGCTTTCTCGTTTTTTATCAAGGGAATATTCGAAAACGTGAATCTGATGGAAATGCTCAGACGTAGTGTGAGCAATTTGCTGTCCTATGAGCGGAAGTTCAGGTTAGTCAAGTATACACACTGTGAGAAGACCTCGTATTGATTTGTTAACCTAATAGACTGCAAAATACGACGACAAATGATATTCCAAGTGTTATTTATCATCTATTAACTCACCAGCAGTACTCCGTGTTCGAGGAGTACTACGCGGATTTAACGCGGAAATATTACCAAGATGAATCCAAGCGTCTAATAACAGAAGAAATGAAAAATGATGCGAAGAAGTTCTTCGAGCGCGTCCAATCACGGATCGAGGAAGAGGTAGAGAGAGCGAAGAGATTGCTGCCTGTAGGGAGCTGGAGCCTTGTTCGGGACGCGACGCTCAGGGCTTTTCTCGATGGTAGAATGCAATGGCTTGCACAAGCAAGTGTGTATTATTCCTTTGATACACACCAGTCACTGATCTTGACTAGCTGTGGGTGACTACCTCATCAATAGAGATTTCAAGAACCTGAAGACTATGTATGAGCTTTTTTCGGATGCCGATGGTTCAAAAGTCATCTGCACAGTTTTCAAGACTCACCTACAGGTACGTAAAAGTACTCTCAAGCTGCACCATAATCTCAACATTCCGCCATCACAGACGTCCGTGCAAGCGATTGTCAAGGACTCAGCATCGGATGATACAATGGTAGAGCGGCTTCTAGATCTTCAAGCCATCGCAGATTCCGCGATTCAGACATGCTTTCTCGAGGAACCAGTTCAAGTCGTCGGCATCGATCAAGACGGTCCTACTTCCCCATCCAAATCAGGTTCTACTAGCACTGTACCTGCAAAGCGCCCCAACCAGGTATTTGTTTATGCGCTAGCGGATGCTTTCACTCGAGGATTCAGAGCGCGCCGAAACAAACCAGCTGAAATGATTGCCCGCCATATGGACAAGCTGATGCGCAAAGGCCAGGGCGCGATGAGCGATTCCGAATTCGACAAGCTGCTGGATCTAGCTCTTGGTTTGTACAGATTCACAGACGACAAGGATGTGTTTAGAGGGTTTTACCTGCGCGCATTGGCCAAACGTTTGTTGCTTGCCAAGAGCGCTTCCTCCGATTTCGAGGCAGCAATGTTGAAAAAACTTCGAGATGGTTCGTTCCATCATGTTCACTTTTGCAACCGAATTAAGCAAATCACAGAATACGACCCTGAATTTGATAAGGGACAGGAAATGTTCACAGACCTGTCGTTATCTCGAGAAACCATGCTCGAGTACCACTCTAAATTGCCTGAGGAAAGTGAAGGACACCGGCTCTCAGTCATGGTCCTCAAACAAAGTGCGTGGCCGTATTCAGAGCAAACAGAAAAAATTATTTTGCCACTCAAGGTCGGTTCAAACGTCTCTATTTGGAATCTATACTGACCGAGTTATGTCGGAAGATACAAAAGGAGCTTGACGCATTTGAATGGTTTTACAAGGACAAACGTTTGTGCAAGTATCTTCGTTCGGGTACCGTGATCTGACGCATACTCTCTAGACACTGGCCGCCGTCTCTATTGGCAACATAGCGTGGCGACGGTGACAATGACCGCTCGTTTCAAGGCAGGGTCCAAGGAGCTCTCTGTTAGCTTGTACCAGTCACTCATCCTGCTTCTCTTCAACGATTCACCCGAAATCTCATTCGCAGAGCTTGTGGAGCAGACTCAACTCAGTCAGATCTCAACCTGATCTAACAATGGAATATCAATTAACAGATAATTCAGGCGACCCGGTTCTTCGTATCACGCTGCAGAGTCTGGCATGTGGAAAGAAGAAGGTTTTGCTAAAGATACCTGCTGGGCGAGACATCAACGACAGAGACATCTTCTGGTTCAACGATGGCTTTGTTGATCCGCGTGCCAAAGTACACATCAACTCCATCCAGGCGAAAGTAACGGTCAGTTGGTGCCCTTGACTATGAACTTTGCGGTACACTGACATTGTTGTAGCCTGAAGAATCGAAACGGACTCAAACGGCCATCGACGGTGATCGAGCTCATTATCTGGACGCTGCTGTGGTCCGCATCATGAAAGCAAAGAAAGAGATGGCGTATGAAAAATTGCTCAGTGCTACGGTTGATGCCGTTAAGAGCCACTTCGTGCCCGACGTCAAAGCCATCAAGGAGCGGATCGACAGATTAATGGAGCAGGAATACGTGAGGAGGGACGACGACAGACCCCAGATGCTGGTTTATGTGGCTTGATTTCCTTTACTGACATAGGACCATGTCTTGACCAGACTTGAAAATCAAGTTCAGATCTCGAGCTCTTGAGACCATAAGTATCTGTACAACCTTAAATTAGAGTTCCGTTGACTCAATGACTGTCATCGATGTCGACTCATCAATCCTCGTCCGGTTTTCAAAGAATATGCCGCCCAACTGGTTCACTTTAAAGGAATTCGGAATTCACGCTTTGACAGAGAACATGGCCACCTGACATCAAAAGCCATCAACATCATGTCCCGCCAGAAATCCTACGCGGTTTCGCACCGTAATAACTCCAGGAATCTCTACGATTGCTGCCAAAGTCGCGTTGAACCCTCGCGAGCCGGTAACTAAAATCAGGACAAATTTGGGTTGGATGTCGCGACTGGGTCAATTGTCGCAATCCTGATACTATATTGCGACTGTATGAACATGCCCCGCTCATGCAGCATGCATCTATTTCCGCCGTCACCACCACCGATAAGTACCCTTCATTCATGCCCTTCCAACGCCGAACGGAGAAAGATCTCCCATCCTGCGACACTCCTGCAACTACCGACCACGAATTGTCTCACTGGGAACATATTATACTCTCCTTCGACATGCAGAATGACCAAAATCACCCGAGTAATAGCCTTACGCCAGGACCGGCAGAAGCTCAGAGGGCAGCTGGTCAGTGCCAAGTCGTTTACCAGTCGACCCCTCTTGACAAGTAATTGAAATCGATAGAAATACAAACGGCTGCGTTGCTCGCACATCTATCGTCCGGCGGATTTCCCTCTTCAGGAATGATAAATCCCCCACATTCGTCCGCAAGTGAAGCACCTCAACTTGGACCGACTTCTCACTCGCCAGAATTCAGCCAAGGACCATCCAGGACACCAGAAGATGCTCGGCGTCCATTCATCTCCCCTGCGACTCTGAGTTCCTCCTCTTATGACCCTTCGCACCCAGAAATTTTGTTATTTCGTGGCGGAACGCTCCCACTCCCCTTTAGTCAGTCGTTTAACCCTGGCCCGTCTCCTGTAGATATGCCTGCAGGTAGATCAAGAGCGCCGCAGACACAGGCCGGTCCATCAACATCTACTGCCTCGGCGGAGGCTGAAGCAGAGGGCAGTGAAGAGTATGAAGACAAACGCAGACGAAATACGGCTGCCTCTGGTAATCTCTTCCTCTCACTTTGCCAGTGTTGAAGCTCAGCTGTTCTCCTAGCCCGGTTTCGCATCAAAAAAAAGCAGAGAACGCTCGGCCTCGAGAGATCTGTCTCAGACCTAACTGGTAGAGCAGAAGAGCTAGAACGAGAAGCCTCCGACTTGCGTCGCGAGAACGGTTGGTTGAAGGTACCTGCCACCGGCGTCCTTTTTCAACTTTGTTAACAAAAGCCGTAAGGAAATTGTCATGCTCAAAGGCGGGCGTCTGGCTGGAGTCGATTTCATGAACATGGGTTATCCCGAGCCGAGTGGACGGAGTAGCGCACAGCGTGCTGGCAGGAAAAGACGCGATTCGGTTGAGGACTCCTCGCAGGCTAATGAGACTAATTCTGAGGAATCTGGAGAAGAGAATACTCGAGGGTCCGGGGGTAGAAATAAAGGAAAGGGAAAATCCAAGAATAAGAAGAAGTGAGCTGGAGAGGGATGTTGTAACTTGCAAATTTGTGGCGAGACATGAGATCTAGTAGTAGCATCAGCCTTTTGACATTTCCTTGTGACCTCGTTGGCCTTTTTTGGCCTCTTGACCTTGTCGACAAGTTCACAACGTCAAAAGTACAAAAAAAAAAAAACACCCCTTCGAATATGCGGGTACACCCCAATGCACCCTTGGGGAAAAAATAAAAAAATAAAAAAATAAAAAAATAAATCGGCCTTGTTTACGATGTTTACGATTGAATACCACACCTCTGCCTAATACTAGACTGAGGTACGGCCGAGGCCGACCACGGCGGGTCATGTGTGAGTTGTCTACTAGCGTCCTTTCACCGCGTATATCTCTCCTGTTTTCTCTCCAATGTATATCTCTCCGGACGTCCGTTCTCCGCGTCTACCCGTCATCAGCCTCCAACTTCATCTTCGTCGGCCTCTTGAGTTGTTTTTCTTTGCCATTTCTCGTTGGACGTCGCCCCAAATCCTTCCGGCGAGTCGTATGCAGGCGGTGTGCCATTCGGCCGCAAAATGGTGGGCCAGGCGCGTGTGCGTCAGCTTGTCGGACCCGAGTATCTTTGGCAGTATGTTGTCGAATTTGGGAAGGTGTCCTAGATAATAGGTGCAATACTGGAGCGGCCAAACGTCACCGTTATCGTGGAAGAGTGACTTAGCTATTGTGAGGAGGTCTACACGGTCGACCTCCTCGATCTCCTTTTCTGCTAGCTTGTTGTTTGCCCGTCGGTGTACCTCGTCGGCCGCTTTGGTTCTCCAGTCGGTGTAGCGTTTACACAAGACGAAGATGTGGTGCTGGTCTTCCACGGCGTCGCATCTGTGCCGGCAGCGCGGGTCGTCGAGCTTGTCCCTGCTATATAGTACGTCAGCAGTGGGTAGCTGTCCGGAACGAGCGTATAATTGGATGACGGCCGAGTACGCAGAGTAGGCGTGGGTGTAAGGGTATTCCGGCGGAGCCTTGGAGTCGTACAGGGTGAGGGCCATCCATTGTTGGTGACCGGCTCCGATGTGCTTGCTGGAGACGTTTATCTGCGATTTGTCGACGTAGTTCCGTATATTCGACTCGATCCATGCGTCATCGGTTGTGTGGAATGTGAATTCGTCCATGAAGAACGTGGGGGTCGGCTCAGTGAAGATATCGCGTAGGTGACGCTGTGCGGAAGAGGCATAGTGGTCAGCCTCAAAATTCATGCGCGCCGGTACGGATACTTTGTCGGAGTGGCCCGGAGTGTAGATGATCTTGAGCGGGTTTCTTGATGAGGATCCATCTGTAGTAGGATCTTTCGGTCATTCCTCGAAGTTGCGTTTGCTGGTCGATGGCAGTCTTGCTGTCGTCAATGAGTCGGACTGCATTCATATGGTCGGTGTAGAGAACAGCGGCGTGGTCATCTGGGGCAGAGAGGATGAGGCCGATGATCAGTCCGACCAGTTCCCCGTGTAGAATGAAGACGTTGCGCCCTTCTATCTTCAGTACTAGGGTTATGGGCCCGGTTAGTGCGGCAGTGATGGATTTGTGGTCGAGGACGCCTGCGGCAGCGGGTATCATCGATCCGTCGGATCCCCATGTCTGAGTTAGTGCCGATACTGCGGTAGGCGATGGCGTAAGGCGACTGATGGCGGCCATTTGTCGTATTGAGGACTCGGTGAAATGTTGGCGTTGCTTTCGTGATTGTAGGAGGTCGTTTTGTCCGAGGGAGAACCAGTTAATGTCTAAGCATCTTAAGACATTACTCAGCTTGTCCCAATTGGCCTTGGCGGCGAGCGACCATGTCGAGCTTGTCGGGCGGTTCTTCGTTTGGACTGCCCATTTCCCGTTTACTTGCAACTTCCATTCACCCATGTGCTTCAGTTGTCGTATTCCTTTGGCGCGCAGGGAGTTGATTGCGTGTCTGTTCGGGCACGGGACTGCCGGCATGCGGTTACTGAAGGTTTTAAGAATATGGGAGAGGGACACGTCGCCTGATAATATTCCGCCTAGGTCGGTGCGTTTGAGAGCGAGTTTGGGCGACATCTCTGACATAGCTTTTTGGGCAACGATCCATCCGTATGGGATCCGGTCCGGGTGTCTCGTGAAGTCGCGTGTGAGTCCGTCACTGTCGATGGGATTGGTGCAGTTGTTTATCCCGCACGTCCAGTCGGCCAGTGTGATCCTCGCGAGTGTTCGATAACTTGAGATCGGGTGATTCAGATTGTGGTGTAGGCCGTCGATAGCGATGCCGTCGTTGATGCGCGCGATGGAGGGGAAGTCGAGGCCGTGGAGGTCTATTGGGAGTGTCAGTATGTCCGTACTGGGCATGAACGGCATCCCTGATTCCATGTGTATCTTCGCCTTGATGCGCGTGTCAAGATCTTCAGCATTGATACGTTTGATAGGCTACAGCGATAGCAGTGCTCGGGCTTTTGAGATGATGTTCTGCTTGACGATTTTCCGGAGGAGCGTGATGGGGGGCCGTCGAAGGAACTTGGGGAAGGTGAAGTCTTTGATGAAGTTTTTGAGCTCTTCGTATCGCGAGTGGGGGTCGTCGACCTTAGCGCGCAAGAAGTCTAGCTCGTTGATCGTCAGCTTGACCTTATGCACAGATATCGTTAGCGGATCTACTCCCATAACGTCGGTGATTGAGTCAAAATCCACTGAGTTGGACATGTTGGACAGCGTCTTTTCCGATGGTTCGAGGACGTAGGCCATGGATTTGAGCCATTGAGTTAGCCAGCCGTACGCGTATTGAAATCGTTCCATCGCAAGTACATTCCGACGTAAGGAGAGTAGTGTTCGGGCGAATATGTATGTGTCGTCCGTGGCTTCCGCCATGGCTATCGTCGTTTGGAGGATGTCGTCGGGCAGGTGGGGGTCAGCCTTTTGGGCTCGTCCGGAGGTGATTATGAGGGCGTCAGGGTCACTCGACATTAGGTCGTTGAGGTAGTGGTGTCCAAGGCTGGTGGTGAGGGAGGACTTGACAGGTGATAGGGAACCACCTTGTTTTGCGACACCGGTTATCGTGATTGGTTCGGTGACGCCATGGGCAGTTCGAATGAAGCACTTCGTGTCGGTTTGAGCGGTGCGGTCGAGGTTGATGATTGCGGAGGGGAGGCCGTATGCTTCGATCACGTTGTACATGCCCTGCGGGGAGAGGTAATCAAAGCCTTTCATCTGGTCGCGTTTGAGTGCGAAGACTTCCACCTTGTGTCATCTTGCCCAGCACTTGATTCCTGCTAGGTAGCTCATAAGGTCCCGTGTTTGGACGCCTTGTTGCGTTGCAACTTGGGTGTCTGGGAGGATGCGTGTTTTGGCGAGATAAGGCACTAGGTTGAAGTTTAACCACGACATGGGGGAGTTGGCGAGGAAGTTTGAGAGGAGTAGACCACGCCAGTTTGACAGATCCGTGCGGAGCCCTCGCTTATGGAACATTGTCAGCCACATATCCTTGAGGTTACCGGGGAACTGGGAGTTCATGACGATGTAGTTGTGTAGTTTGAGTACGATCTCCAGGGCTCGGTCTGAAAGACTTTTTATCAGCCACTTTTCCCACTGATCTCTACCAGGTGCAGGGTGTGGTGTCCCTTTTCGGAGTAGCGCTCGGAAGTCAGGGAGGGTCGTTTGTCGCGGCCAGATGAAAGGTTCATCTTGTACGTGCTGCTTGATCGCGAGGACGGACTTGGTCGTGAGCCATGGTTTGGGGGGCGGGTTGTGGTGGTAGAGATTCGACCAGTATTCTCGTGTAATTTCCATTACGGCTTTCGGGTTGCTAATAAGTTTGTCAGAGCACAGGTCGTTCACAGTGATAGGCATCTCAATATATTCCCCTGGAGTTACGAGGCGCTTTGTCGACCCGTTCTTGAGAGCGGCAGTAATGCGATGTCGGTCTTGTTTTTCTTTCCACGCTCGGATTTCGGCTACACGTTCCGCAAAGAGCTTGCGCTTCTCAATGAGGGCGTACTGGAGGAAGGTGTGGCGGTTGGTGGATTCAGAGTGGAATGAGTGGGCAAGTTGGTTGTATACTAGTCGAGCGCCGTGAGACATGTTGGGGGCGTCGTCGCGGATAGTGCGGATGGCACCGCCAAGGAAATGCAGGTGGGAGACGGTCTTTTCAATCCTTGGGGACATAATGTGTTCGTCCGACCGGTGGGTGAAGCGGGCGACACGTCCGTAGGATTTCTCCGCGGCAGGTATTTCTGTGAATGAATCATAGACGTTTAGGAAGGATTTGTCATTGACTACTTGCACATTATCTAACCACACTGTATCGAGTCGTGAGTCCATTTCCATGCGGAAGTCATTGTGTCGGTGTTTCTCCATACGCGTTGGGTACTTGATGCGGGCTTTGTTGAGGACTGCGTTAAAGGCAGGGAAGACCGCTCTGCCTGTGCCTGAAGGGGGAGTGTATACTATCTTGGCAACGACGGTGCGGTGATTGG